>WEZZ01009925.1:1768-35634 GCA_013400585.1 Chloropsis cyanopogon
TAGGCATGTCAAAATGACTTTATACAGTATATCTGAAGTATTCGGGGGGGAGGGTCTGTATTTTCCTCCTGTACCAAATTGTTGCTATTATCATTCTAAATTTCCGCAGCTTACGCACCTCCAAAAACCAGGCTACAGACAGCTAAGGCATAATGAGGATCGTTGGTATCTTTGTATTTTTCAACATGCCAAAGCAGCACTAATTGTCACATTTAAGCAAGATATAGTATTAGGGGTTGCTTAAAACACTTGCGGATGTAAAGCAGATGAATCTTTAAACTTTTATTCTCAGTAAATTATTCTCAGTGAACAGTAAGTAATTATATTTTTGAGAAGTTTCTTTGTTTGAATTGTATAAGAGGAGCTTTTTGATATATCTATTAAAAAACAAACATGCCTGGGTCCACTGGTGGGAAATTTTCCAGGAAAATCTTGGATGTGCCTTTGGATTTATCCCATTTCCTTGAAATTCGGGTATGGGTCTGATGTACAAGACAGGGAACAGGAGCTGGGTAGTCCTTTGTTGTTAAAAAGGGGGAAGGGAGTTAGTCTAAACATTAGTAAGGAGCTGCAAAAGTTCACATTTCAAGTGTGCTCAGAGTTCTGAAATTTGTGGAGATCATCAGGGCAATAAATGAGTTATTATTCCTTGCTGATATATAAACAAATTTGGCACTGTAAGTGAATACATTATTATAGCACACTTGAACGTTCTGTGAATTTACTCTGTGAATTGGAAATTAAGGACCTCCTATTACATACTGTGTATGCTCCACAGTGCCGTTTCCATATGTGTTCAACGTAAAGACAAAATGCATTATGCAGCACTTTTGCCAGGTATTTTTATTTTACATTTCTGCACTTGTGGCTGCAGCCGAGGAGCTGCTCGTTCCTTCCTATGTGTGTTGTTTATTCATAAGCAACACCATCTTTCGGCAGCAATATCGATATGGAACAGCCTTTTTCCACCTTCCCTGCCCCCTGCCCCCAACCTTGATCCCTTTTGCTGCTGTTAAAATGGGCTTCACAGGTATTGTCTTTCTTCTGTTAAACTGTATTTTCTGTAAGGGGTTGTGTGTGTGTGTGTGTTTCCTTTATTACATAATGCAAGACACAGCTACACTGGGAGAAAGCTGGAGCTTTACAGACTCCTCAGAACCGGTACTTTCATGTAACTTGGCTTGGAGAGTTTGTTCATTGTTACATTGCAGCAGGCTGAGTTACAGTACTCAGAAGTCTCCTGCAAGTTTAACTATAACACCTTGTATTTGCAATGGAAATAAGCAGACAAGATGAACACATTGCAAAAGAATAGATGGAGAACTATAGTAAAATAAAACTCATATAACTTAAATGTATTTTTCTGGGGCTTTTGAAAAGCTTTACAACGGGGGAAAAATACGTCACTGTTGAATCCTATTTTAATGTAAAGCATTGCCAGAAAATTATCATACTTGGTGCAAATGTAAATGTGATAGTAGAGTTTTTGCAAATCATTATGGAATTTATTTGCTGGTGCGTGGAAGTAATTTCTCCTGGGCTACTGAGTTAGGTACTGTTAATTTAAAATATGCACATACCCACTTTGTTACTGCAAAACTAACTTTAAAATGTTTTACTGTGATATTCCTAGTTTTGCCTAGAAGGTTTTACAGGGAAATAATGAACACATGCTAGTGTACTACTCCTAGAGGTTTTCTTTTCTATTTTGGTTGGTGAAGGGTTGTCTTATAAATCACAGAAAGCTATTCTCCAAAAACTTTGTGAACACTTTTTAAATCCAGAACAATTTCTTTTTTTTCTGATAGTATGGCTGAAATGTAAAATCTAATATATGAAGTAACAAAGTTTTTCTTAAAAATTTAAACCATTATAAATTTGGCTTTTGATTGCAGACACCAAATTAACATTTTCCTTCGTGAAGAAATCTATTGTCTATACAAATATAGAAAAAAAGTCATGTTTTCATCAGATAAATCAGCATTCTGTATTCATAAGTTTAAGGTTTGAAATGCAAAGACACTGCAACATATTTTTAAATCCAAAACCAGTAGATTATTTTTTCTTTATAAATAGGTTGATAAATAACTGGTTAGTTACTTCTCCTGCCTTTAAAAAATGTGAAGAATATAAAGTATTCTCTGTTGTGCTAATTTTATTTTTAACAGCCCACAGGAATAATGTGTCTCTAATCTTCCTACTTGGAGGGCTTTATATTTTATGTTTGTTTGCAAACACATAATGAAAGAGTGCAATTATAAAGCTTAACTTTGTTTTAATTTTGTATCTTAGATTTTGCTCCATAGAAATGCTGAAGTCTCAGTTACCCATTTCAGTGCAGTAAATCAATATATTTTCCATTCAGAAAACAAATTCTTGCTTTTTAGTTGGTATTTTTATTGATCATTACACATTAGTATTTCATATTTTAGTAGTGCAGTGTAAGTGGTACATATTGTTATGCTTTTTGAATAAAAGTTACAAATGCATTTGGAAAATACTTTCACTTATATGAAAGAAAAAGAACGCGAAACATCATGAAACACTTTCAGTTTATCGAGAAAATATTGGCCCTGTAAAAATAGCTTTATTTCTCAGTAGATTCTGCTGCGTGTTTTAAAACTTTAGCAGTGAAACAGGGCTGTTTTGTTTTGTCTTGTGGGTTTGTTGGTTTTTTCGGGTTTTTTTTAGCAAGGATTTAATTCATAAGCACTTTGTTCTATATGCTCTAAATTCCAGCAATGAGATAAATAAATTGCTGGATTGGATGGAACATAATTATTGAATTTTGGCAGAACTTCAGTGAACTCTGACATGAAAGATTAATGTGCACAGTGCGCTCTTAGATTCTAAAGTAACAGAATAAGATAAGGGGAGTGCATAACAGGCTCCAACCTTTGTGGTTTAGAGAAAATAGAAAACCATGGGCAAATGTTAACTTTTGGTATAAACTGCTAATGATAATGTTTTGTCATTTGGGTGATAAAAACTACAGGAGTAGACAAGAAAATCCAATTTAACACAAATTCTCTCCACTTCTTTCTTGTTCTGCTTCCCACTTTACAGTATTAGAATAGCCACAGTTGCTCTGTGTTCGTAGGGAAAGGAGAACAGAGCAGGCAGGGTGCTTACAGTATCCAGTAATGTAATGTCCTGATGGAATCCCTCCACATCTGCATGTGTCTTATGTGGGTTTTTACTACAGGCATGATTTTGGTTTGTGATTATGATGCATAGATTTCAGAATACAAGTAAAACTGGACTGGCTGGATGAAGGCTACATGGAGCCATAGTATTGTTATTATTATTCCCTCTCTCTTCTATCTCTACCAAACCTTGATTGTTTAAAACATTTGCTTCAATTGACAATTTGTGGTTATAATCACGAAATCTTATTCCTCTTGGCTTTTAAATAATTACTGCACCTAAATAATGTTTTTAATTGAGAACAAAGATGTATTGTCCTGCCAGTCAGGTTCCCTTGGCAGGACCAATAGGATTGCAAAAACTTTTTGGTATTTTCAGTCAGTTTGCTATAGGGGAGACCAGGCATGACATCCACCCTGCTCAGGGGAAAGCGCTGCCGCTTTGCCGACTGCTCCCTGCTCCTGAGAGCAATCCCTCTGCCTGCTCAGCCTCGCCAGCACCCTGAACCTGAGCCCACATATTTCTCTTCCTCAGATATGTGCAGCAGCAAGCACCCTGGTCCTGGAGCTGGTTTCCAGGAGGGCTCAGGGATTGGCGGCAGGACGGGCAGGCTCCAGCATGGCTGCAGTCACAGGGGCTGCCTGATGGGCTGGGCATGGGGATATGGCTCAATGCACCCAAAATGCCTGGAATCAGAGGGAGTGAGACAGGGAGGATGCATGGTAGGATTTTTCCTCTGTTTGCTCCTTGCTTCCAGACTGTCAACCTGCTGAGTGTGCTCAACTCAGTGTTTTAAAATGGCAGGTATCCAGAATCTTAGATATATTTCATGACTTCAAAGACATTTCTTCTCTCCTTCGTGGACACATCCTTAAGCTCATGATGACAGCATTATGGGGGGATAGTTAAAGAGGTATAAGGGCAAGGGACTGATCCAGTGCCCATTGCAGTCAGCAGAGAGAATCCCCCTGACTACGTGTCTTTGGATCCCACACCCTGTGAGCTGGCTGCTCTTCCCCCTTAGTTCCTGATGGCACTAGCATGACTAGCATTGCCATCCTACTCAAGAAGCTTCCTCGTCTTCATTGGCAGTCCTCAAAGAGGAAGGTTTACTGAGTAAAAGGCTTGAATGTGCCTTCCTTGTGTTCTAAAGAAGCAGAGTCTGAGTGCTTATTTTGGCTATTTACAGTCCTTTCCCCACAGGTCTTTCTCCCCTTCTGGAAATGACTCTTGTTCCTGACCTTGATTTATCAATTCATATCACCATTTCAAGTGGAGTTCAGTATGTGCAGCTACCTGTCTGTATCCCCATTAAAATGCTGCATTTGTGTATGTCCATGATGAAATGAATTTATATTCTAGGCCTATTGTTTTGATAATCAGGCACACTTTTCTTTCAATAAGGTTGATTCCAAGATACCTTCATCTTCAAACAAAAAAAGGATACTTTTACCTTTTTATAGAACCACAGAATGCTTCAATCTTTGTTTGCCCTATAAATGTGTTTAGTTGGAAAACTTTTAAAAAGTTATATTCAGAGTATGTCTGTATTTTAAAGTAGACAATAATCCTCTTTTCTTTTAAGTAAATCACAGAAATGAGCACTGCTTTTAGCTATGTAAAAATGTTACCACAGATAACTAAAGAATAGTAGTAGCAATACTGTGTCTTCTTTGCATGGCTAATAAATGTATTTGCAGTGTGAAATCAAGATATGCTTTTACAGCAGTGGTGCTATGGACTGTTAAAATACTCAATCTTAGAACATTATAGATATTTTTGCAAAATTTGTATGTACGACCAAGTGAACATCCCCTATTATAACTTTAATGCCTAACTGTTGACTGAAGATCGCGAGTGAGGCTCCGAGATGAGCAGACAAAAAGGTGCATGAAAGCAAAGCCTGCTGCTCGCTCTCTGCTGGCCCGGGGAGCCCTGCCTGCTGCAGGAGCAGCAGCTCCCGGGGTGCTGAGCTGGGGGCACCGGCCCCGCCGCCCCAGAGCAGCTGCGCGGGACAAGGCGGGAGGGAGAGTGGAGAAGAGGGCAGGAGCAAAGCCAACATGTGACTGCACAGAGCATTTGTTCTGCCCGCTGGAGAGGGAGCACAGAGGCTGGTTTGGGATCTGAGCTCTGCTCTGAGCCTTTCTCAGAGCGGGCCAGTGTCTTTCAGCTGAGATCAGAGTGTGCAGAAGTTATGTGGGCAGAGCACTGGGAGAAGGATCAGTCCGGTGAGAGATCCTCTGGGGCTTCATGAGTTACAGCAAAATTTAACACCTGAATTATACACAAAAAATAGGAGACAGGTGAATGTGGGTTCTTAGATCTGTAACGATGTGGAAACCTTTCTTTCAAGCATGGTAATGGATTATTAAGCAGTATCAATTATACTGAAGAGATGTTTGGGTGCTTTTAAAGTTACCTGCACATTGTGCAGGTCAGCAGAGCAAATTATGCTAAAACATAATCTGTAAAATGACGTACCTTGTGTGTTACAAATTTGCACCTCCTGGTGTCCATTTCTGAGGAGTCTGTCCCTGGGCATGCCACGTCTCCCAAGGGTTGAGCATTACAAAAGCTTGACTTTTCCACTGGGCATACAAAATCTTGCACGTCAACATTACAATCTTCCAAAATATAGAAAGAGTGTTGTGAAGAAGAAGAGTTTTGCAGACATCTGAAACTTTTTTTTTAATTGTGAGAAATGATGAACAGTGATGTAAAAAAAGCTGTTATTCTTGGGTGGGGCAATAGGGAGTAGGGGTGGAAGAATTGAGTTTAGAAAACCCAACCAAGTCGTGTAACTCACAATATTTGCAACCTATGAAAATATTGATGACAGAATTGAAATTGCATTATGCTAGCAGATCACAGCTGAAATTACTTTTTGTGGTCCCAGAGCACAGCTGAAGCAGCAGAGTATTTGACTAAAATACCACTGTATTAATAGTAGGAAAGAAACAAGTACCGGAAAGGAATTCCAGATTCTTACAAGGTATCTCATCTGGGGACATGCATTAGTTTGGTAAATTCCAATTCCCAGACTGGCAATAATGATTGTTACTGTATACCCTTTATGACTTTCAGAGCAAGAGAAGCCAACTTGAGGAGCATGCATATTGTGATACCCTCAGTGGTAAGTACCCAAACTGCAATCAAGTTTATTACATTTTTGTAGAGTGGAGGCCTTTTCAAGACCACACTTGATGCAGCTTAGTCACACAACAGCTTCAAATGGCATTCTGGAATAATAGGGCAGTAATGTGATACAGTCTATAATGAAAATCAGTGTAAAGCACAGGTGGTTGCAAGCATTTGTGTGGTCAGATATAAAACCTTTGCAATGGGTACAAGCTACTGCTTTCCCGCTTGAGGAAAGTATAATTAAAAGCGGTTTCCAGATGTGCTGGCACACATCTGCTGTTTTTAAAAGGGAATTTCGCAAATACAAACTCAACTGTACTGCATTCATCATTGTAAAGCCATTGATGGTTTTTCAGGTAATAAAAAGATTGGAGGAATCAACACTCCCACTGTAAAATTGAGGTGTCTTTAGACAACAGAATTTTGAGTTCACATGGTATTCTTAGGATTTTCTTTGAGTAGTTCATAGCTGAGCTGTGGCAAATATGCAAAATTTTTCTGGGCAAAAATTAACACTTATTTTATGAAAACATGATAGTTGATGCCTCGCTAGTGATTTCAGTTTTTACTGGGTAGATGGAGCAAATTTGTATGGTTTTGCTTGTTTGTTTGTTTTCAGTGCAGTGAATAAATGATATTGTAAAACATTAGGATTCAGTTTCTTAAACAGTTCTTCAAGATGTGATAATAATCAGGAAACTAGAAAAATATGTTGAAAATAGACCTTTAATTTTGCTTCACACAGAAAGCAGAAAAAACTCTACTTATAGGCTTCCATGATACATTCTTAGTTGAACTACCTGGAAGAAAATAAATCAGAAAAAAATTAGAAAAAGTGATAGGCTTGCTGAGAGAAGATTACAGCTCTTCTGTTTTAGCTAAATAAACAACACGTTTGTCCTAATATCTCACTGATTTTGATAAAGCTAGTATTTCCCCTGGAAATGTTGTCACTAAAATATAATCCCTGTTTCAAAAGTGAGTTTTTGCAGTTCCAGAAGTTTTAGTTATTGCTGCTGCTTGGAATAAACACAAGGCAAGAATGTTGTGCCTGCCACCTTCTTACTGACTCTTCTTCTAGCATTGCAGAGGTACTCATAACTATGATTTTGAGTTCGTTTTGAAAAAAATGAAGGACGTGATCTATTAGTCTGAGGGCCTTGGACTATTGTCCAGGCTGCTAAATGATGAGAGAAGGTTTTTTAGGATATCCTGTGTGATATTGCTACACCTTTGCACGTATTTTCTTTACTTACTTCCACAGATGTGACTTGTAGGCTCCCTTTTCAAGTGAGAGTCTAATCCTTAGCAATTATCTTAGGGAAATACTGACACTGAGTAAATCAAATAGATTTCTGGATATTTCCTCTTAGATGGACTCTTTCGCAGAGCAGTTGCTTTTTTTCATTTAAATCTTTCTTTCTTGATTAAGAAGAATCTAAAATCTCTTTTTAGGTGTGTAAATGTCGGAATAATTTGCAGAAGATTTAGTCAGAAAAATGGCCACTGAGATCAAATAACTTTTAATATAAAACTTAACATATTGTCTATATTTAAGTTTTTGGATTAGCTTTTCTGTCTGACACCTTTTAGATTCTTACAAAGGCATTGATGGATTCAGTGAGGGATGCAAAAAGCAACCTTGGTAGCTAATTGCCCTGTGTGTTTGATTTTTCTGGGATAACATAATAACTTGCTGTGGTCCTGATGCTGCTAAACAAGCATGCTCTGGCTTTAACAATTTCATGCCTCTGAGACAAAGGGTCCAGATCAGCTCATTGCATCTGGTCTGTGAATGGAGACTTTTTGAGGAAAAAATGAAAAGGAGGACAATCAATAAGAAAGATATTAATAACATCATAGTGAAAATGCTGATTTCATCAATACTGCTAGTACATCTGACCTTTTTCTTCTAATACATATACATTGTGATGGCTACAGTATATTATAAATGTTCTATTGTGGCATAAAGATTTCAAATTTGTGCTTCCAGTGATGGTTTTACAAAGATATATTTACTAACACATACACATGCATTTACTATTAAACCACATTTAAATCACTGTTTGCCCAGGAGGTAGGATTTTAGCACTGAACCCTTGTGTTTGGGTATTTTTGTGGCAAAATGCCATTTGACATGAAACTTAGAAAGGTCTAAAAGAATACAGACATTCAGATGTGAAAATGTGCAAAATGAACACTACCTGGCACTTAAATTACACTCTGCTGCAATTAAGACTTGTTAATAGTCACTCCTCTGAACTGGCTGCTCACATCAGAGACCAGCCCTGGCCAGACTCTCACAATTTTGTAAATAACCATTTTGTATAAAGGGTCAGTTTCTATAGAAGGTCAGGTGGGTTAGACAAAAGAAGCAGTTTACTGAAAAAAAAGATAATTTAAATTTTGAGGAGGTTGCATCCTTGGCAACTGCAGAATTTTGAGTGCTTTTTGATTATTCACATTCCTATTATTTCGAAAGTAAAATACTGCCCTGAGTGGGGGAGATGTGGATAAGTGTTTTGGGGCTGTGCATCAAGGGACATGAAAAAGGCACAAGGGGCATGAGAAAGGCACTTCATTGGATGGCAAAAATCCTGCCCTGACCCATAGAGGCAGGAGACAACCCACCAAAGATGTATCATCCCTCAAGGTCAGCAAACCTGTCCAGTGCAGCTCAAACAGATGAAGCACTCCTCCTCTGGGGTATAAACCTCTTCCAGACATACACTACAATTCTGTAAGAGGTCAGGGAGTTGATGGCCATGAGTGGAGAATCTGTAACATATATATGATATCATTGCCACTATGTACTGCCAGTTTGGCAAGGATTTCCTCTTCTGAACATCTATATCCTGTTTTTTGGCTAGTATTCCGGATTCAACAAGTGCAGTGCTCCCTATTTCACCCAGAAAAAGAATTGAGAGTCTCTGCTTAATGCTGCATTTTATCTCTATTTAGAAAACTTCACCTTAAATTAAAGACTTCTGGCTGTGGCTTCACAATCAGTTGCCATAAGAATATGGTCTATAATGTTAGAAGTCTTGGGTAAGGCATTGGGAAGACTAAGCCACAGGGGAAAAAAAAAAAAAGAATACTTTATAATATTAAGATTGATTTTTAAAAAGTATGTCCCTAGGATGAAAAAATTCAGGGAGGAGAAAGATACATTCAAAACATTGCTAAAGACAATCTTCAAATATTTTGATGAACTGACTTTACAGAACTTGAAGACAGATCAAAGTAATTATCATGTGTGTCAAGATTTTTTTTTAAGTTTCATAACTTTCTGATCTCTGAAATAGAAAAAAGATAAACTATAATTTATCTTATAAATAAAGGTCAAGGGGAAGGTGAATAAGATCAAGTTATATATTTACTATCAGAATATATTGAAATATCTAATTTTGTCTTGTTTTTCTGCATCTATATTAGTCTTTGGGACAAAGAAAACCAAAAAGATCATTTTGAACTTTAAACCAGAACTTTTTAGTTTTGAAAATATTTAAATAGAATATTTAAACTGCTTTTTAAAATGATGAGTAAATTGACACATTTCCTTGCAAGTAACTTTATTTCTAAAGAAATAGCCTTTTTTTTGAGGAAAAATTGTCAAAAATATTTCCTGCTTACTCTATCATGTGACGGATGTGTATTTTGCACTTCTTCAATTGTTGTGCTTGTGATTTTGTACAATGTGAAACGTGAACAAATTATCAGTTAAAGCTGTGAGTTTTCATGTTCATTCTTAGAAAATTAATTACATGATACTAGAAATATATGGAAAAAATCTAGTTTCAAAGGTTTTGGCTGCAGATAAGCCTCATAGGCTCATGGAAATAAGACCACTGAAACCAGCAGAAGTGGTGTGATTAGTGATTTACTTGGGGTCAGTATGTGTTACACCATTATAAATGTATTATATGAGACCTGCACACAGTTACACTGCAAATAATCTTGAATACCGCCATGCTGTAATTCCTGCCCTGAGCTTTCACCTCCTTTGGGTTTTCCCCCAGTGCTTGGGAAACCCGTGCAGTGGATGTTTGTAGCCAGAGCAGCACGAACAGCAGCAAGACAGAGTCCTTGGGATACCAGAGGTGCTCTCCAGGGAGGCCCCGTGTTGCATGTCCAGCTGGGTGGCTCTGATCACTCGCCTTCTCCCAAGCCCTCCTTTAAACTGGGCTGAGACCCCTTGGTATTTTGCTGCTTCCTAATATCATCCTGTTGAAATGTTTCAGTGTTGTTTAAGGAAGGCTTAAAGACACAGCTCTTAGTAGGGTTGTCATTCAAAGTGATTATACCCTGCTTTTTACAGGTCTTGTGAAAGAATATCTGCTTTCAGCCAGAAATGTGAGCACTGTGCCTTCTATTCTTGTGCAGGGTCATCAGTTGTGGCAGTAGCACTGAAGACAAATATATCCCCTCCTCTCCTGTCTTGCATGACTACTTCTGTTGTTTTCTAATCAAGTGCTTTAGAGTTGAGGTTGTTTCTGATCAGTGGTGATTCGACTACTAGATGTACAGAAAAGCAAACGTTCTGAATATTATTTTCACTTTTCTGTGAGGCATCTAGGAGAGGCTTTTATTTTGAGCTATCCAGTCTCTTACAGAACTGCCTTCCAAGTCCAGGTGATTAAAGGGATATTGTATATCTCTGAGCAAAGAGCTTTAGCTGTTCAGGAGCAGAACATGAGTTTCTGTCTCTGTCAGTAGCTCAGTAAAAATGCATGTCTGTGCAGTGTGTGCAGTTGCTGTTGACAGACACTCCCTGTTAGCTGGGACCTTGTTGGTAGTCTGGAGCGTGAGATCCCATTTTGGGCACTGGACAGCAAGGAGGGGACAGAGTACAGTGACAATAATCAGAGATCCTGAAGGTCTGATTCAACAGGAATGTTTGAATCAAGTGGAGTCATTAGCAAAGTGCGTTAGGAAGGACAAGAATAACTGGTGGTGCCTTGTGGACACATAGAGGTTTCCTTGTGTTTTCTTTGGCCTATCTTCCCATTTCCTCCACCATTTTCCACATTCCCTATTACTTCACCCTGCCCACCCCAACACACAGCGTTTTCTAACTTTTCAGGGAGGATTTATGCAAAGTGCTTCAAGTTGTTAAGCTTGTAAAGGGTTGACCAGGAAAATTTAACTTCTTTCATTACAATTAATGTCTCGTGTTCGACAAACTGATTTGTATGGCAAGAGCTACTTTAGGGGATGACATTGGTAAAAGACGTTTTTTCAGCCTTTATCATTGCTCCTATTTCCAGCTGTATTTCCTGGTGTAATGCCCAAATACTTCCATTTCTTTCTGAAATACCAAGGAACAACCTTCCTGGAGCTCTTGGTCCAGGAGCGAATTCTCTCTGCTTTATTTTTTTCTCCATCCATCATGGGCATCTGAAATGTACCACTAAAAATTCAGTGTGAGAGTCTTGCTTCAGAAAAGCTTAAATAATGGGAAGTTCTTATCTAGCAAATTTTGGATAGATGACAAAAAAAAAAAAAAAAAAAAAAGGGAAAAAAAAAAAAAAAAAAAAAAAAAAAAAAAAAAACAACCAACAGAAGAAACCCCAAAAACCAAAAAAACATGGACAACTCAAACCCCCCAAACCCCTAAGCAATTATAAATATTTCAGCTTCAGCATGGCAGCTTCCTAAGTGGCTAAGAAAGTGTCCATGGGAAGATCCTGTACTTTTAGAATAGCTGAAGATAAATTGGGATTTGAGCATTGTGGTAATATTGTTTGGATTTTACTTTAGCCTATTCTTACCACTAAGTGAAACAGACATGTACAATGCTAAGAATGTGTGTCTAATGCTAAACAAATCCCTTTGTACATAAACCATGAGTACATGGAGTCTGTATTTTGCCAATGGATTCAGTAACATACTAGAATTAAGCTTTGAGAACATTAAAATGACAAACTGTTGATAAAAATGGTGACCTGCAAAGTCTTACTGTGTAAGCTAGAGCTGCACTAGGATCCTGTGTCTTCCTTTAAAATATGATGTATATTGGACCCCGAGAAATGAATCAAATGTCATCAAAGTTATATAGATAATTCCTTAGGAAAAAATGCTCAAAGTAATGTTCAGATTTTCTCTTTTGATGTGAGCAGGGGAGTTACTAGGGCAGATTATGTCCCATAACATGATAATAAACACCTGTTCCTCCTGAGCAACCAGGTGTCCTCCTTACTAAGTGCTGACTGTTTGCCTAAGTGCTCTACAAAGCAAATTTACAGACCCTGTCTGCCAGGAAGTTCTCAAACTGGAAAGCAAACATAGGATGGAGACAAAATACACCAGGGCATCCAAACTAAGTCTGGTAGAGCAAATAGAAAACATTAACAAAAATAAATGGATGAGGGAGCAGAGGGTGTGTTGGAGATGTTTGCTTTCTTGAAGAAAATGAAGAAAATTCCAATTTGCAGTGTTTTGAATACCACTGAGAAAAAGAAAAAAGAGGAAAAAAAAACCCAACTCTATGAAGGACGGGAAAGAAGGTGCTGAAGTAAAACAATATAATCCATGATGGAATGAAGACCATGTGGTCTTAAAATATAGCAAGAATGTGGCAAGATAAGGATCCTAGAAATAAAATTTAGGTAGAAGCAGGTTTCATATTACCAACAGGTCACTAGGAAATGTGAGGTAACTGAGTAGAAGGTGTGCACTAAAATCTCTGTGTGCACTGAAAACTGGAGTTTTCAAAGGCAAATGGAACTCTTTGCAGTTAAAGACATATCTAGATAACATTAAAACATGAGCAACTGATCACCAGATCTTGGTTCATAGTTGGATGTAAATTTAGAAAAAATTTATCTGGTCGAAACTGGACAGTGGTACCACAGAATGTCAAGAGGAATCTTGGAAAAGAGGTTTTCTAGTCAGTACCTGCTTATTTTTAAGTAGTGTAATCCACTTAAGTGCTGTGGACTTTGAAAATTCTTTTTTCTTTTAATCTTCACAGGTAGAAAATTTTCTGTTTCTTTGGGTTAAAAAAAGAAAAAATGGGTAGAACAAACTGTTTCCTTTTATGAACTGTTTGATTCCTTATCAGCTGTAGCCCTCCCAAGTTTTTCCAGCTTTCCACTGCTGAATTCAGCACAGGTGGGTTTTTTTCAGGTGTTAGACAACACTTTTGATGTTGCCTGTACCCTGATTTTTTCTGGTGTGTGGTTGGTTTGCCAAGGTGCTAAAAATTCTATTTGAACACCTTAAAGATGAAAAACAAGGTCAAAATTATGATACAACCAGCGCAGGAATGAGGCAGTAACTGGTCTTGCTGCTGCCCTTTTGTGCTGGGTCTGTATTTAACTCAAAGCATAATTTGTCTTCTGACAATCTTCTGTCTCCTGAGCACAAAACTGATTATTTTTTTTTTGTTGTTGTTGTTGTTTTTGTGGAAAACTGTTATTTTTAAATTGGTTTTTAAAATAAAAGAAATGTTGAGAAGACTTTTTATTGCCAAAAAAAAAACCAACAAAACTCACAGAGGATCAGTATCCAAGGAATCAGAATTCAGAAATCTGACCTTACAGTGGTATTTAAAGGACACAAGGGTGTCTACAATAGATGTCAGGCTTGTGATGTGATTGTAGAAATTGAGGAGCAGAGAAGGAAACAAATAGGAGTCTACTGTGACCAAAGCTATGAAAGAGAGAGGAGGAAGGGACACCACAAGGAGGTGGATAATCCTGGGTAAGATTTCAAAGTTTTCAGAGCACACCTAAATCAAACCTCTGTGATCCCTGACATTTTGCCTGTTACAAACCAGTGCAGCATTCCATCCAAGAAGTGTATGTTGAAAAATGTGTTTTAAACTGGAATACTTCATTAGAATGTGTTCCTGAGTAATGAGCCAGTAAGGGGTGAGGAATTACGCAGCCTAGGAAGTTATGGTTCCATGAGAACTGATGATGCACAGCTCTCAGACCAGAAAAACTGGTGGATGAAATTAGAAGTGAAATTGCTGCTTTACTCTGTCTCTGAGGTGGCATTCCTGCAAAACAATAAAACAAAGATTTTTGGTGCTAAGAACCTGAAATATGCTTCCCCCTGCCTGCCAAATCTCAAGTTAAATGTCAATATTGCTTTCAGAGATACAATTTTTAAAATGTTCTGGAGTGAATCATGTGTCATCTTACAGAAAGTCTTCCAGCCAGACCAAAGTAATTTTTCCTCTTATACACAATATGGGTAATGAGACACAACAGAAATCAGGAAAAGAGCTTTCAATGGGAAAGATAGGAAATACTTGAAAAAATATTTACAAAACAGAAGAGGAAGCATCAGGCCCATTATCCTAGAATTAAAGTACTAGTTCAGAAGTTTTCTGTTTATTTTCTAGTCATGAACATTGGTTTCTGGTTTTCTTCTTGCTAACTATATGTACCCCAAGCCCCAGTTAAAACAAGAAAACAGACTCTGATTTTTTTCTTCTGTTGACTGTGTAACAACTGTTCTCTTCTCAGCAGTTTAATGTGATATCACATTAGTTAGAAAAATTGTTTAATCAAGTTGAAAGGATTTATTTCCAATGCACTAATTGACAAGAAGCTAGGAAGAAATAGTAGTCTTGTTATACAGATTATTTTCATTTATTTGGGTCTGCTGATGATCACACACTTCAAGCTTTACCTCTGAGATGACAAAAGTGGTATCAAAATGATTTCCACCACTTTATTAGGAGCAGGAAAGCATAAGACCTTGGTCTTAAATTAAGAATTCAGGTTTAAAATAAAAGATTTCCGTATATAATTCCCATGGATTTTTTATGAGATTTTTTTCCTGTGTTTCTCCATAACTTACTGCTTTATCTACTGCTCTTACTTTTGTTTTTCTTTATAGCTCAACCTCCAAAAGAACAGTGCACTTAAAATTCAACACTAAATGAGTAAAGGCCTGCCATACTAGAAATTTGTAGTGGCATCACACTTGGGTTTTTTCTGTTGGCCACATCTTTATTCTGAAATCCAGCTGGGAAGTTGTCTTTCTGGATTTTGAAACTGTCCAATGCTCCCTGTAATACCACTTTTGGGCCTCTCATTTTTGTCCTGCTTCCATCTTGATCTGTTCTGCTCAATCCGTTCTTATTGCTTATTCCAAGTGGTATTCCTGCCTCTTTTTCCCTGTTGGAAACCTTTCCATCACATATGCACTGGGCACTTCTCTCTTTGTTTACTGACCTTTGATTGTTGCTTTTGCAAAGGTTTTGCAAGTAGTGGTTATGAGGCACAACTTTGGGGTTTTTTAAAATAAAGAAGTGGAAGCATGGAAATGTGCCTTCTTAAATAAGTAAATTAGATACCAGAAGCTGAGCTATAGGAAAATCATTGCCCTTTGTTTTGACCCCTTGTAAAATGTGCTATTAAGCTTGAGGAAAATTAGAGGAGGATTCTCATAACTGACCTGAAGTAAATTTCAAAATTCCCACCTCATTCTCTTCTCCTAGAGTTCAAGTAGTGCATAGTCTCCTTGTGCTTTGAAATCTGCATTGCCCTTTATTTAGGAACAGTCCTGAATGACTCCAAACAATGACCTTCTGTATTGTTCTGGGAAGAGCAAGCTCTGTGTCTCAGAGAACATATTGCCCCATGATATTTGCTGAAAGTTTATACATAGCAAGGGTTTTTTTATATATCTTGGCATATATTTTAGTCAGTTTTATTCCTGGAGACCAACTCCTACATCATTATAATTTGTATTATAAACTCAATAAAATGTCAATATTCCATCTGAAAGATGAAGCTAAATGTAGGAGTTGGATTGTGTTTTAGACATACAGTGCTTATCCTGTGAAGGATGCAAAAGCAGCCATTTTTGTGTGCTTCAAAAAATAGTCCAAGCATATAAAATAAGAGTTGAAAAGGAGATTTGTGCTCAAAGGAGTGTCCTTTGCTCTTCCCACATAAAGTTCATTCCCACTTTTTTCTGCTCATTATGAATATGTAAATGGCATCCTGCAAAGCCTTCTGTAATGCATTTTTTCTGAATGCCAGTCAGACAATACATGAAGAGCTCTTCTTCATATCAGAGATGGGACTGGAGGTGAAAACCAGATGTGGTTGGAATTGCCCTTGTGTAGCTGCAGAATGGCATTTCAGAGCAAGATGGCCTCATCAGAACCTGGGAGCACATTGACAGTATCTTTAAGCAGCATCATATTGCTTGTGAAGAATTTCTAGTATTTCATTACTGTGATATAAAAAATGAATAATTTTTCTTTAGGTCTGCAGGTATAAGGTGGAGCTAAAAAACTCTAACAGGTGCAAGTTTGGGTAAACGATTCATTATAAATTGTAATTTGTAATTGCTAAATCATCAAACAAATGATATAAAAATTTGGGAGTGGCCAGAAAATTATTGAGCTACTGAGCCACTATATATATTGCTTCAGCAGTGTTTTCTTGATTTTTTCTCATAAAAATCAGTGGTTTTGAGACAGTTTAAAATAATAGATATCCTGAACTTATTATATGGACTCTTGGAAGTTAAATCAGCACACATTTTGGGAGTTGAATTTTTAAATTATCATGTCATGCTGCGTGTGATGAATTTCAAGTTGTGTGGAGCTTATATTTACAGGTACAGGTAGGGCAGTAAATAGAGCTTGTAGCTGTGCTAAGTTTTCATAAATCCTATAGCAATAATTAAAGCTGATCTGCTTTTTCATGCTAAACATTGTTCTGGGATTTCAGTATGTTGGGAAACCTTGGCTTCATAAGCAGTCATGTGTTTCTAATTCAGCAATTTTAATTACAGGAAATTTAACTATAATGAATAGTAACAAAAAAGAAAGGAAAAAAGACAAAAGAGAACTTAGTTTCCATCCCAAGAAAAGAAACCTTTTGGTAATAAACTGGTGGCTTTACATTGGAAAATTCATTTGCTGTACTTTGAGCATATATGTTAACAGTTAGCAGCGGTCTTTTATTTTTGCTTTCCTTTTTATTTTCTATTTGGTTCCCTTTTTATAGCTACAAATATCTATTTAATAATTGGGAAAACATGATGGTAAGGCGTGATCCTAAACAGGAAGACAGCTGGTGCCTTAAGAGTTTGGTAATAGAATATCAGATTTTGTCACTGCTGTAAAATCAGTAATAAACTTAGGCAAGATTTTGGCCCTGTGAACTAGAGTTTTGCCATTGATTGCAGTAGAGTCAAAATTTTATTGCTGGGGTGTGATAAGTAATAGCCTGAGTCAGAGTCTGTGGCAAGCAGAGGAAAGCTGCCTCTTTGGCTTGCCTTGGCTGAAATGTTTGTGGTCCCTGTGCCCGTATCATAGCGGTATCCAACCTCTGCCACTTGTGCCTTTCTTAGCAGAATATCTGATGATGGAACAGGCAGAAAGGTATGTGGTCTTCTGTTGGGTTGGTTTCCTTTTGTTTTCCAAAAATGGTGGGATAACTGTTTGAAGGAGCTGCTGCTGCTGTGTCCTCTCTGCTTCAACTTTTAATAAATAAGACTTTGGTATCCCAGTTTTGTAGGACGTCAAAGAATGGAGTAACTAAGAAAGAAATCTTCAGCAATTCACACCAAATTGAGCATAAGAATGATAAAGTGTATGATCCTAGGCCTGGAAAACTGGCCAGTTAAAATACCAAATGATCCAATCAAAAACAAAAGACAAATTCATTCTATTGTTGGGGAACTGTGGAGGTCATTTGTTCATGGTGATTCATCTGGCCAAGAGCAGCAGCAAGACAGATTTCATTCAAAATTATCTTTGATATAGAGCATAATCAGCTATGGTGATCCCCATGTCAAATGTCATAGCTGATAAATTAGCTTTACCTATCCCTTTTGGTAGATTTATTTATGAGCTGCATATCCTGACAACATACATAGATTTAGGGCATTAGAAAAAAATGAACTGCTAAGTAATGTAACGCCTTGTCTGGTAGCCACTTTTTTGGAAATAGAATCATTGAGTTTCAAAAATACAAACTTTCAAAAGACTGCAAATTCCAAGTAGTGTCTGACAGTCACATTCCTAATTTTACACCTTTTTTAAAAACATCTATTGATTTAATTTTGAAATTGACTGCAACTTCCTTTTAACTTCAGTGTAATTCTGCTTCCAGTTTAAGAGATGTTTCTTCATAGCCCTTCTTTGGGAATGTTCAGTAGCAACAAAGATATTAGAAATTTTAAATATGGTAAAATTTTGAAACCTATTTTGTAGTCCAGAGTGTTGTTTGAAGAACAAATGAAAACCTAAAGGGTTTGCTTTCCACACCTGGAATGCCCTAGGTTTTAAAGAAATCTCAGTGCTTTCCTTTGAAACTTACCAAAAAATCTGATATTTTTAAACCCTGAGGATCTAAACTTACCCAGTCATTTCAGGTTTCTCTGTGCATACTTGTAAGCAAAGATCAGGAGACCAAGATAATAAGAATTTCTGCCATCTTTCTTTTTATGTTAGAATGTCTTGATTTGTTTCCTCATTTTGTTGTTCTTGGTGTCATGCCCTCAACTGCGTACTAAAAATTAACTAGAAAAATGGCAAGGCATGTTTGCAAGCTAATGAACTTTGGCCACTTTAGTTTCTGACGCTGAAATACAGCACATTATGTTCATGATATGTGTACAAAACTAATGTGATACAGTACAGAAGGTGGAGGCAGGCTCTTCTCAGTGGTATTCAGTAAAAAGTTGATAAGCAATTCTATTTAAAGGTGATTTGAAAAAAACACAGCTTTTTACCTGGGTGTGGTTAGCACTGAAGCAAGATGCTCAGAGAGACTGTGGAGTCTCCATCCTTGGAGATATTTAAAAAAATATTTAAAATCTGATGGACACAGCCCTGATCAATCTACTCTGACTGACCCTGCTCTGAGCTGAGCTGGCCCAGGCAATCTCCAGAGGTGCCTTCCTGCCTCAGTTTTCTGTGTGAATCTGTAATATGGTCTTGGCTAATGTAATAACTTTAAAAAAAGTAGGAGATTGTAAGCTAATAGTCTTACAGAAACACAAATTAACCAGCTTCTGATATTGTATTAGTTGTACTTACATATATAAAATATATAGATAATACGTATTTAGGGTAGTATTCAAAGCCAACCTTAAAACAGAACTTGGTAGCTCTGTTCCTAATTAAAAATCAAAGTATTTTTACTGTCATCATAAACAGGAGGATTCTGAAGAGTAAAACTATAGAAGTTGAAAAAGCAGAAAAGTCACAATGTTAATACTGTGTTTAAAACCATGTCCTAGAGGCAGACATTAACCAGCTGAAAAGCACGTAAATTAGGATATTTTTAAAATGCTGAGTTGCAAAAATCATTCATAAAATTGATGTATGTTGACTTTCCACTTTTTTTTTTCTCTTCTATTAAAAGTGTGTTTTTCCCCTTGAAGTTGCCCCAGTCTTTTAGGAACTGCACTCTCTCCCTGATTCTGGAAAATTTGGTGTGCATTTATGTGGAGAGCTAGAGATTTCAGTGGAGTCCAAGTGCAATATGATGATGTTGTTAACAGATTTATTTTCATACTGGGATGGCTCTCAGAGCCTGAGCCTGGAGCCCCTCACTATGTTAGGCACCCTCAGCACAGAGCAGGAGACTTTCCTGCCCAAGGAGCTTCTCCTCAACCACTCTGTCAGGGTGAACCCCCCCAACAGCTTCCATGTGTGACATTGGTGTGCTCCACCTTCCCCCAGCTTTCCAAGGGGCACTTTGAGGTATGTATTTCCTTGGATTAATTATAGTTTTTTAGGGAAACTCTTCTTGAAGGTAAAAGGTACACAGAAGAGAGGAAAATAAATTAAGGAATGGAGTTATGACACACTTGGAGCATTGGAATGAGCAGGTGGAGGAGTGTGTCTGATCTCTAACACTTGGATAGTGTATTTGCATGCCAAAACGTGCTTTATGAATTATTAATTGTTATGTACTTGCAGTAATTGATAATGCAAAAAATTCATCCCTTCTTTTTTTTCTTTCTTTTTTTTCTTTTTTGAATTCACAGGCACTATATGCTGATAGCTATGTGAGACACAGCTTCTAAAATGGTGTCCTTTTACTGCATCATTAGCTAATGTCCTCATCAGTAAACAAAGAAAAAAATCTCAAATTTATAAACAGTTTTTTTGCCTTTAAATTAGCATTGAATATTTAGCATGTGTTTGTTTACTTTTTTTTTTTTTAAATTATAGTTTAAAGCAATAAACCAAAGCTTTGACTAGCATACATGGACATGTTTTAAATATATTCATGAGTGATCAAAATACAGTACAGAAATCACATATGCTGCTCTGTTGCAACTTTCAAGGTTCAATCCATCATTCTGGAACCCAGGGGGCTGAGATTTGACATCCTGCCTAGAAACCATACTTCAGATTGGCTGGAACTATGCCATCTCATGTTCAGGTTAAAAGAGCAGCTGTAATTTGTCTGGGTAGCACTTTAACTATGCACAGCAAATTGTAAAACCTATTTTCAGTAATAAACTGGAAGGTAAAATAGGTCCATTTTCTTCATTTCCTGATCCATACAAGATTTTCATCATTTTGATACAATACCACTTGGAGTTTGATCTTACAATGATGTAGATTTCTGTAACAGTCTTTCTCACATTAGCAGTTTTATTTAGCCTATATACACTATGTAGAATATTTCTCTTTTGGCATTTAGTGGAAGCCTTTTTCTATTGTTCTTTGGAACTGAAAATATGAGAATAATTTCATAGTAGGAGTTAAGTTTATATGTGATTGCCACAATAAATAAACCCTGATTGTACTATTTTTCAGTTGTAAATACCAGATGTGAAAATACTCTACCCTGTTCTCTTTTTTTTTCCTTTTATGCCTTAGTATGGCTTGCTTGCAAGAGAGTAGCAAACATAAACATTCCCAGCAACACAGTGAGATGTTATATATATATATATATACANGTTCGCAAGTGTGACTTTGTCTGAGCAGCAAGAAGGGAAGGGAAGGGAGTTTTCTGTGTCATTTAGGACCCCAAGAGAACTCATCCCAGGACAGGCTTTCCTCAAGGGATTTGCCAAGGAGCCCAGTTGTGGGCAGCCTGACCAGAGGCAGTCCTTCTCACCTGTACATGGAGTCTGTGGGTTTTGTTTCAGTTCCTTTTGGATGTTGCACAGCTTGAGTTTCAGCTCTTGATTTAGATAGAAGTCTGCAGAAGCTTTGTATGCCCATAGACTGTAAGAAACAGATTTAAATACCATTCTACTTTGGTAAACAAGTAATGGCTTGACCATTAAATAATTAGCCAATCCCCCCTGAATCCTTGGTACATTCACTTCACAAACCTTCCTATGTGTCAGATTGTTGGGTTTTCCTTTTCACAGAGCCATTTCTCTACCTGCATCTCTACTGACTTCTGCCTTTCAGCTCCACAGACCCCTCTCTTTTGGGGTATGTTTCAAGTCTTAGAACTTGATAAAACAAAAGGAAAACCCTGTTACTCTTCCTAACCCCTGTGCCCCACCTCTGAGCTGAGGAGTCCCATTCACAGACACATCTCTGGGTGCTGCCCATGTATCACCACTGTAGCACCAGGAAAGGCTCTTTTCCTTACCCTTCCCTCAGTACCACGGGGCTTTTTTACACTGTTGGCAAGACACTTGTCTCTGTTACTCCATTGTCGTAGATCAGCCTACCTTACTGAAAATACATTCTTGCAAGATGTTTGTTTCCTTTAGGCCTTCTAAAATGCCTCTGGATAAAGAATTTATGCAGTTACAGTGTACTTGTATTAGGCATGTAATTTGCTGGGGTAGCCAAGCCAGGGAAAACTAAATGTGTTTCTGTATATTCCATCTTCCCCTACCACAGTGAAGTGAGAGCAGGCTGCAGGGTAGCATTGTGTGTCTTGGTGGCCACACAAGCACTCAGTATTCACTGGAGACTTGGAGGTACGACAGCTGCATATAAATATGCATAGTTGGAGAGATTCGTGCTTGTGCCTCGTTCTAGGGCTGATTGGCTGTGGTGCTGCCCCTGCAAATCAATGAGCGTTTCCCTCGTCCATCAGCTGCTCCCTTGCTTGGAAGCAGACAAAATGATTAAAAAACCAGCAGCCCACAGAGGGCTCCTGAGTGAGGGAGACTTGTTTGCTACAGCACTCAAAACATTTCCCTGAATCTACAGTAGCTCTCAGTAGATGAATTTAGCACTCAGCAGATTAATTTAGCTCACAGTGTGCTGGATTTAGAAAGAAAAACTAATATAGATGAATACATTCTGTTCAGCCAGCATATTTTGTTTTGCAACAATACACATGTCTTATTTGAACTGCAATCTGGTTGGAAAGCATTTTGCGAATGGTGCATTGGTCATAAATATGAGTCATGCTTGCTCATTTTTTAAAAAGCTCTCATCTACTGAAGATTGAGGGAAAAGGTATTGAGCAATCCACTGGAGAAAGTATTGGAATTTCAGCCATCTCTGATGAGCTCTGGGCAGTTTTTAAGGTAGACTTTCAAATTGTGTTGCAAGGAAAATAGCAGCTTTCCCTTTGTTACCTGCGTATCTCAGTATGTGATGTGCACCACCCTGCTCATTGTGGTTTGGCTCGTCTGCCTTGAGGGCAGGGTTTCCTTGGAAGGATCTACAGGCTGAAAGCTGAAGGTGTATCCAATGGCTGTTGGGAAGAGCTCGAGTAGGAAAAAATCAAGATACAAAATCCATTGTTTCATGACTTCATTTTAACCTTTAGCTTTCTTCCTTAACCTGGAACATGTCACAAGGAAAGTGGGACAAGATTGCTTATGGATGATAACAGGGTGGCTACTTGCCATAACAGTAATGTTCACTATTTCCGGAGCTAGGGAATTGAATAAAAAAATAAAGATATAAACTACAAATATTTTTAAAAACCCCAGGAGCTGATGAGATCATTTGAACAATTTCATTTGAACATAAAATGGTCAAGGAAATGAAAAGAAAAATGCTGTGATATGACAAGCTGTCTTTCAAAAATATTATCCTCAGTAGATGAGTATCTTATAGGAAAGACTATCTCCTAACAGAGCTTCCAGAGCTTTTCTTGGCAAAGTATTTCCACTACCAGCAGCAGAATGATGGTTATAAAACATTCTTTCAGTCTCTCAACATTTTTTAAAGGGAAAAAACCCACATTAAATAATGGGTTGAAGAGCAAGTAACTCTTTTCAATTGAGTTGGTGCTGTACAGTGCAGATCTAATTTACTTGGGAGGTTCTCTGCTGTTACCATGATGACTGCTTTATAGTAGTGATTCCCAATCCTATTTATTCAAAGGACTACTGAACCTTTTGGAGAACACAAGCCAAAGATCTTCCTCTTAATGAAGTGCAGTGATTTTCTTTTACCAATATATAAAAATGAAGCAAAACTTTGGAAGCTCTTATGAGGTTTGTTTTGCCCACTTCCTTGTGTACTGCCTTGCATACGCAGAGATATGCATATGTTTTCTTCTCTGTTTTTAAATCCTACAATATTTTGGAGTTTATCTTGTGATATCTTACAGGATACCAGCAGCTTTTAGTCAGTATGTTGAGGAGTGCTGCAAGGAAGACCACAGAAGGCTGGAGGCCTGGTTCCTATGTTTGCCAGGAGCCCTGCCCACCAAACCACAAAGCATTCTGTACCCAGTTGCTCTTCCTTCTAGATGGTAAATTCTGCTTTCAGTAAGAGACTGCAAAGTGGAAATCTCTCAGGCATCATGTGGGATTTTAGCAGTTCTCCTGTGAGGAGGGTGAGGCAAAGTGGTGCATCCACAGGACACGCAGGTAGCCAGCGGTGACTCACCTGGCCTTCTGGCTCCTCTCTTCCAGAAGGAGTGGGGATGTGTTAGGAAGAAATCCTCCTACTGGAAGAGGAGTGAGCAACCACTATCCCACATGGAGCTCACTGGGAGCTGCAGGAAGGGGCTGGAGAGGGATTGGCACCATACTGCCCTGGCAACCCCTTGCCCCTGGCTTTGCCCCTGCAGCCTCCAACCCCAGTGAACAAACGATGAAAATGCAGAGGACAGGAATTTTTGTAAGGCGTGAGCAGCAATGTTTGGGACACAGGAAGAAAGGAGAGGCTTCTGCTGACTGAGATCCAGCTTTTTCTTGGTGCTAGTTTTAAATCACACAATCTTTCCTTTTCCTTGACTCTGTTAAGCTGGTTTTGTAGATAAATAGGAATCATGGAAAGCTAATGGTAAGTCACAAAGATGCAACTGTACTTCTACAAGGACTTTGTGAGTGCTGCAAGGCCGAGTACCCTAAACTACTAGCCTGTGCAAAAATATTAGCTTTACTTTCAGTAGTTTGAGATTTTTGCAAATAGACTCAACTTCAGTGTCTTCTCTGCCATGGGACAATACCAGAGCATCCTGCTGCTGCAAATCCTTACCTTCCACGACCCACTTCATTCATCACCTCCTTTCAAGGTTTTTTGTGTTCTTGGCAACAGCTACAGAGGAAATTAAAAGCTTTACTTCCAGATTATCTTCAAACATGGAGGCCAGTTTCTGAAAATCCAGTTCTAAAAGCTTTAGTTTTTATTGTTTTCTGTGCTTCTCTGCCAAGATCTCCTTGCTGTGGTAAAATACTGCCATCTGTAAGATATATTAAACTAGATACATTTTAGTGTGTTGGTACTTGAGAATACTATGCTTATGGACTTGTTATGGTTTAAGGTTGTGCCAGACTTCACAGCACGCAGGGCCTTGTTTTAAATGTTTAGTTGGTTGGGATTTTTTTTCTCTTTTAGCTCAGTGTGGCCCAGCTTAAATGTTGCAACTTGGGACACATCCATAAGTTGGGCTAATTTCATCTAGACCTATTATACATAGATGGACATTGTGGCTCTGATCTGTACACAGAAACAAGGGATAACATATATTAGTAGAACTGACTTGTCTGGACATTATAAAAGTATAACGTGTCCCCAGCAGTGCAGCAGTGCTCCTACAGATTCTCATAAAGAATATTTGCTGCTATAGTATTTATAGAAGCTATTGGATCTTGAAACTTCCTCTTGATCATTACAGTAATATTTATACTTTTATACAAAAAGAGTTTCATGATCATATTAAATGAGTTAGGAACACAGTTATTTCTTCCCTGGAGCACAACTGGCCATTTCTTCCTATTTCTGTGATATAATTTTAAGCTGCTATTTTCAACACTCTTGATATTGCTTAGTAGATTATAAATGATAAAGTGAACTAGATAAGAGATGTTTCAGCTGTGCACATACCATACTTTGTTATGGGAACAGGACCAGACAACCAATATAGATACGGTCTTAAGTTGTGTAAAAAGACTCCTCATTTTCAGGTATTATTTTCATTTTACCTTGAGAAACTTAGAGAATAAACAATAGACTAAGCTTGAATAGGTCAATACATAGGATGTGGAAAGTATTTAGTATCAGTGAAGCAGATATCCTGTTTAATAAAGTTGCTGCTATTTGGAAAGAATATTTGGTTTGTTTTGAAGTTCATGTAAGCTTGGATATAGAGGTTTTACAGTTTTAGTCCTAGGAAACAGAAATTTTGTTTAATGATGTATAAAAACATTTTATCTCCTGAAGTTTTGCTGGTTCACTGGAAATCATTTTTATTTATGATTTGTCTGCATTAGGCACATGATTTACAAGCAGTGTTTGCCTTCATCACCTTTTCCTCTTCATTCTCCTGTCTCTTCCCCTCACTTCAGCAGACTTACCTGTCTGATAGAGATAATAATTTGTAATAACTCTATATCTGAGGAATTGTACTGGCAAAGTCATAGCGGCTACCTCTGGCTGCTATCTCTATGTAGGCAGTATTTCTTCATGATATAGTGGAGCTATCTCATTTAAACAGACTCAGGTGCAGGGAGAAAATCCCAGTCTTCAGTAAATAAAGTGAGTATCACTGTCCTGAATACAGCAATGTTTAGAATTTTTATTTTTTGCTCCATATTTGATGAAAGCTTTGACAAAGGGTGTTGAACAGTATGGTGTGATGAGACATACTTTCCTGAGGAATTAAAAAGAAATAAGATGGTACTGAAAATAGCATGGATTTTACAATTGCTTTGGAATTCTGTACACAAACCACACATAGCATGTTTCTTTCTTCTCCCCTTTATTCTGGTTTGGTGGTGGGTTTTTTTTTGGGGTTTTTTTTGGTTTTTTGTTTTTGTTTTTGTTTTGGTTTTGGTTTTGGTTTTGGTTTGGTTTGGTTTTTTTGGGTTTTTTTTTTGCTTTTCTTTAACTGCATATGTTTATAGGTATAGGAACATCAATTTTTGTATCAAAGACTAAAAAATGCTCCACACAGCAAAATACTACTGGCTAACCAGTTTCTGTCTAAAGGTGTATAGGGGGAGGAAAAGACACTCCATTTTTTGCTTTCAAGCCAGACAAGATAGCTCGTCTATGCACAGAACATTCCAAGGGCAGCAGGCGAAAATCTACATTCATAAGATTTGCTGAAGCCTTATCACTCAGGAAGTGGGAGGAATGGTCTTTAGATTGGCATTCTAGTCTGGGTTATCAGAGACTTAGTTGTGGTTCCTGAGTTATCACAGATATCCTGATGTTAAGTAGCATAAGTAGTTTTCCTATGCCTCAGTTACCCATCAGGTAAAAATAGGGATCTCTTACAGAGCTGTTGTGGGCAGAAATACCTAAAGCTTGTTAAGTGCTTGGCTTGTTCAGTAAGGACGCTTGTCTAAGTAGCTCAAAGCACAGTTTAGGCTGGAATGCGTATATGCAATATCCATGCACCAGGGATTCATTAATATCTTGTAAGACAGAAGCCCAATGCACCTTAGAGTATGGAAATATCAGCAATGCACTGAGCTGCTCATGTGTAAGAACCAAGAGACACTTCTTGGTGGAAGGCAGTTCTTTGAGCTGTGGCTGGGCATGACTGAAGTAGAAAAATATTGAATTGCTTGGTCCAAAGAGGAAACCAGGGAATGAGAGAAGGCTCTTATGAAATTCTGTATTGAGAGAGGAGGAAGTGGAGGAGCAACACAAGCAAGTACTTTATAAGAGAGAATATTTCTAGAATGGATACTTTTTGGAAGGCAGACATACAGGACTAAAATATGAAAGAGAATCAGGCAACAAGATATAACAACAGAAGGATTTTCTTCTGGTAGACTATATTGCTCAAGGCAACTGGAGAGTTGGAAAAGGAGAGGGAAAATATGTTGGAGAAGAGGGAGAGTAACAGTAGCAGCTACTGAAATACTGATGTCAATTTATTGTATTTAGTGAAACACTAATGTGGATGAAGTTGTGCAGAGGAGGATATCACAGAAGGATCAGAACTCAGAAGACTTATAGTTTGCAGCAAAGAAAAACATTTTGTGTGAGAAGATTTTTGTATTAGAATAGTCAGAAGAAGAATAATTACTGAAATACTTCTCTCTAGCCAAAAAACCTCTGCAGGGAATCTGACTGTTTTAACAGAGGGAAGAAGGGGGCTCTAGAGATAACAGAGCTCTTTCAAGGTTAAAGGCAGAGGTCATGGTGGTGCTGTAAATTCCACCAGCTCCAGTTGTCTGCGCCGGGCCCCAGGAGGAGACCTCGGGCTGGCTGTGAGAGGGAGCCAGGCTGTCCATGGGCGAAGGAACCACGGCTTGCTCCTCAGTCAGGATAGTGCAAAGTGCATCCTGAGTAAGTGTTTGGCCATGGAGGCAACAGGTTCCTGATGTAAAAATAGGTATGAGTGGGGGATGTGACTTGTGTGGAAAAATACTGAGAGATGAGGCAGTCAACAAAAGGGAAAGCAGTGGGAATACTGAAGCTGTACCAGGAAAGATGAGCTGGAATGTTTTAAGAACAGATATCAAAACGTTAAGGTAGAGAATAATCTTTTAGGATAAAGTGTAAGTACAGAGAGCATCTGACTGGATTTGGAAGATGAATTTTTTGAGAATTATCTTTGAGAATCTCAGGGATTAGAGGTATTTTTCCTTGTTTTGTGCTTTTCTTTGCTTTGCTAAGATCATTCAGTTTCATAGGAAAAAACCAAAAGTACAGAGTGACATGTCATCTCATCTCACCTCCTGTATAACACTGCACTCAGATAGATTTGCTAGATGAGGCTTAAATTTGGTTTGTTTGAGGGGGCAGCATACAGAATATAAATTTCTCCTGTTTAGTCACACCAGTGAAAAAATGAGCAATTTGGCATTTAGCTGTCAGGTCTATGTACTGTTCCTGTACAAACTTTGTTTAAGAAGGATTTAAATAAATACAAATGAAGTACTGAAAGCATAAAACATCTGGAACATTTTAAAGACACACTGAAACATAATGTGATTATTTTCTATCGGGCTAATTATACCTATTACGAATTTTAAAAAAATTCCACTTTGCAGCCATTGTTATATAACTTGTGGCTTTTCTGTTCTTTGAAATTCAGCTTTCCATTCATGTGGTATATTGAAAAATGTTACAAGACAAATTACAAAGCTCAGCTGAAACAATGCCAAAAATCTTAACCAAGTTACTCTACTAGATAAATAACTAATATCGTGCTTACTCTTCTGCGGTTTTTCTGGACTTTTTTTTTAATCAAAAAGCAATGCAAATGTAATAAGACAAGGCTGAGCGGGATGTGCTTTGTTTTTTCTGGTGTATGGTTTAATGGAGTTGCTCTGCACCTAGAGTTTGTGAGCTACTATTCCTGTGTAGTATTTTGTATTCACCAGTCTGGAACAGGATATTTTTACCTCCTGCTAGCATTTGGGTGAAGGGTTTCTTCTCCATGGGGAGACACTTCGGACCCTGGAGAAGCTGCAGGGAAAAACAGGAACACAGAAATCTGCTGTTTGCCTACTGAAGGGAGATGAAGAGGGTGATTTTCAGGGGGATTGCCTGGCTGTAGACCTGCTCTGGGTGCCTCACAAAGTGGCTGCCACGAGGAGTGAGCTGCAGGGGATGCTGACTCAGTGGGAGGTGTAGACGTGCCTTCCAATCCTCCTCCAAATGCAGTGGAGGTTTTACTTCCCTCTTTTTCTGCTAAAATGGGTTTACAGTGCAATTCAACCCCTAGCAAATATATTAAAATCAATACTGGTTTAAATATTTCAGGAGTAAAAAAGACTTAAAAGTCTTTGTCCCTTCTTTTTGTAGCAGTGAGTGAAACTACTACTAACAAAATGAAAACAGTTATATAAGCTTTGTGTTGATGAATTGGTCATTGCTTGGGTATTGTTGTAGGAATATACCTGCAATTAACAAAGCCAACGTTTGAGTCTAGTTTTATCCCTAATTTAAGAACTTAAGTGAGCTTGAAGCCTTACAAAGTAGAATAGATCTCACTGGGGAAGAAGAGTTACGTTTTTACCCCCAAATCAGTCAAAATTTGCAAAAAGAACTTGAAGAACTGAAATTCATTTAATAAAATATTTGATTCATTTTTCTGTGTTATACTTTTGAGACAACCGTTCACAAAATAATTTTTTTTAGAAATTTGAAAATCCATATGATGAAAATCCCTCTAAATAGTTTGTGGTTTTTATCACACATGAGAAAGAAAGAAAGAGAGTTTGTTTCCTCTCATACCTTACTATTTACCTGAAATATAAAAAAATACCATGAGCACCTTCTTTTGCCTACAGAATTATCCAGTCCAGGTTTATTAGTATCTGAGGTACTGGTAGGTGACTTCTTTTTTTTTTTTTTTTTTTTTAATTAAATTTGACTTCTCAGTCTTTGCAGATTGACCCTGTTCAGCTGGAAGCATGCATTAAAAAAGGGGTATTTTTTAAACTTTGAAATTCAACAATTGTCAGTATTTTTCGTGAAATTTAGAGGATTTTGTTAGCTATTTTTGCATGCACTTATTACCATCTCAGGATTATTAGCCTTTTCTTACTGAAACGTTTAAGTTTGTTGAGCAGAGTTACCAGTGTCCTAGGAGCACTGGGGGCACCCTGGGAACACTTGTTAGGTTCAACTGGTTGTATTCTAGGGAAGTGCTACAGATAAAAACTGGGAAAATAAATGTCATGACCCCAAGAGTGATGTAGCATGGTATATCTGAATCCACCTTGAGAACAGGAACTCGATTCCAAGCAGGAAAGCTGTGGGTAGCTGACACAGGGGTTAAAACAGAGACATCCTGAAAGGCAGGAATTTGCAGCTCTCAAAGTTCACTGGACATACTTGTTATTGTGTTTGTAACCAGCCAAGTGTGTTGCTGGTGTAAGGTGTATGAAGCCCATTGCAGTATTACAAAAAAAAAAAAAAAGGCCATAAAACACTGTGCAATGAAATCTGCGCTGTCTTGAAATGCCTTGAGGCTACCACAAAGGTATTCAACTGAGACGTTTCCCGTTCCCACAACTTTTTTAAGCAGGCATCCAAGCTGATAAATTTCTTTCATCCATGGTTAGGTGGAGGATGTACAAAGCCATTTTTTATAGGAAGACTTGAATCCGTAATATTAAAATAAGGTTGATTTTAATACTTCAAAAAGTCCTTACTTTAATTATCTAGTGTGTATTTCTGTGGGCTCTCTGTTCTTATTCCTTTTCCCTTTTTCACATAAATGGGTGTGGAATGGGATAGAAGAAGTTCAGGCATTATAATGTGCATTCCAGGATTGTTTGTGCTGAGCTGATTTTAATGTCTACAGGACTACGGTCAGAAAAGCCAGTTTGTAATTATGTACAAACATCCAAGAGTTACAGACAAGAACTCCACCTACTGATAAAAGTAACCCGAGTACAGATGAGTGTTGCAAAATAGAGATCCCCCAGAAACCCAGTTAATGGCATCTTTGTTCCTAACCCGTGACTTTGTAGAAGTCCTAATACTTCAGGTTGAAAAATTAACAATGTAGACCTGAAGTGAAAATAATACTTTGAAAGTGGGGATGAAACAAACTCTTCCCTTTTCATCTTCCCCAATGATTTACAGGCACGCACCACCCCAGGCAACTTCCGAACTTCCATAATTGCATTGAATTCCTTGTTAATTGGGCTTTTCTCTTGCTTTTGAGTTCTTTCTTGAGTAATGCCTGCTTTATAATGATTTGTGTGCAGACAATAAATGTAGAGATTTAATAGGATGAAGGCTGTGGCTCCATATAAAGATATTTAGCCCTTAACTCCCATTGAAATCAATACTTTCCCAATTCTCATTATGACTTAAAATTAATATGCATAAAATAGGATTATTATTAAATGTTCGAGGGATAAAAAGAGAATAAAAATACTGTTCTCCTTTAAAGGGATTGTGAAAATTGTATCTTTAGAACTGAATGATAGTTGTTCCTGTAACTTGATGCTTTTTACTTCATCTCTGCTCAATTTGAAAATAAGAATTTGGTGACTGTGTCTAGAAACTAGAAGGGAAACTTTCTTAATTTCTTGCTTGGATGTCATCACAAGTTTAAAAAACCCTGTCTTTCATCAGACTCTTTATAATGCCTGTTCCTCCAGAGCAAGTGGGAATAACAGTTTGTTTGTGATTCACTAGAAGGTAAAGAATTGATATTACTTTCTCTAAGCAATGCAGAGATAAGTTGACTAAGGAGGGGTGAGCAGTATCTTTTGCTCTGAAAGAGGCTGTGACACATTTAATGAAGGAAGTGGAGCTGCTGCTTTTTTTTCCCAGAGCAGGGTCATAGGTTCGGGGATTTTGGCTGGTTCAGGAGTGCTGGCAGCAATGTCAGCATCAGCAGGGATGGGTGGCCATCACAGTTCTGAGACCTGGCCAAATCTGCAAATTGCATCCCATCTCTCATGAGTCCATTAGTCTTGTGAGTTTTCATGCACATCACGTTGTTACTGAAAGGAACAGCAAAAGTACCCAGCCTAACAAGGAAAGATTGTTAGAGATTTGTTCTCTAATGCTAAACAAATGTAATGATCAGGAACATCCATGCTTGGTACTGGAGTCTAACCATGAGTGATTGAGGTTGGTGGGACATAACAGGTGACCTAACAAACACTGTCAGGAAAGAAGGGAGATGAGCAGTCATTGGCAAAGGCTGTTGTCTTTTAGTGCATGTAGTGATAGCCCTTCTCACGCAAACATGGCTTTCTTAAACAGAACAGATTCTGGTTATGTTTTCTGTTGGTTTTAGGTTTGGGGGTTTTTGGTTTTTTTTTTGTTTTTTTTTGTTTTTTCTTTTTTTTTTGTTTTTTTTTTTTTTTCATGGCAAAAGTCATTCCCATGTAGGACCTCAGAATAAAGGATTATGTACAGCAAATCTTACAAAAGCACACTCACCTGTTTATTTTATCCTTTATCCCATCATCAGTCGTCTTTTCCCTGTTTTTGCATTTGCTCAAACTCTCTTGCTGTTAAAATGTTTCCCTGCTATTAGATCTGAGCAGAGAAACAGTTTGAGCTACAGTTACATGCACAGTCCAGTGGTGCAAACCCCATAACAGAGCTGTGGTTAGGATTCACACAATAAGTCTTTCTGAAATGAGATAGATGTTCATTGAGGAAATTGTGAATACATGACCCTTTCAGTTCAAAGCCATTTGACCTGAATCACAGTTTCTGAATTAAGATAAACTAGCCTGACTACATCAGAAAGATGCTAATGTAACAAGAGAAACCTTTATTTTAAGCAAGATTTGACAGAGTTTGCACATTGTCTGTACCTTTTCTTGTTGCTTTTTGTTGGTCCATTCCAAAATTCTCAGCATCGTGGTCAGTGGTTTCCCTTTTAGTGAAAAATGTAAGGCATGTTGGCCAGCACAGGTGCATGGAATGATGTTCCATATGGCAGAGACTGCTGTCTCAGATGGCTGGTAGGGAGATGAAAGAACTGTCTCCCTGTGTCCTTTTCAAGAGTCTTCTGTTGACATTGTTTTATACTTCCAATTATAAGACTCAGCTTCCAGAGCCCACAACTGAAACTGTGTTTCTTCCTTTGGGGTCAATAAATATCTGGTGGAAAACTCCCAAAAAACCCTACTGTCACACCGGTATGAAGAAAGAATGGAATGTGCTGTCAGTTATTCCCTGACCTTGAAGAGGATCATCTGCATCTTTCAGCACTGCAGCTGGTGATGGTGGTTGGCAGATATCATCTTCTAACAGAATTTCTGAAGATTATATCCAATCCAAACACACTTCTTAGATATTTACTCATTAAGAAAATTATTTGCAGTGTGCTCAGTACTTGTTTGCAACTTGAACCCTTGAATATATAAAGTCTGGTATAATGCTGAATCCTCTGCAAAAAATGAGTCCATGTGACCCAAATTAAGTATTCAGTTTTCAGTCTGATTTCTTGGCACCAAGGAACTCATCTGGGACAATGTTATTCCTGCAAAGGAATTTGCTGAACTTGAGTTGTGCAGTGTTTGCAACACAGACAAAGCATTTATGATTAGAATACGTGGACCATAGCAAAATTATCACTTTTTTTTTTCTATGAGGATTTGAATACTACTTATTTAATGTCTCTCCAGACCACAGGTCAATCAATGAAATTTCAGAAAATATCAGTGCTTGAACTTCTTGAATGTCTGTGCATAGGCTGAAGAGAAGTTCCCATGGAAATGCTGTGTGACTAAGTGATTAACAACAGTAGCATATTCTGTACTCATTGAAGAAATAAAAGTTGCTCAGGAAGGCTAAAAACTTTGCATTT
>WEZZ01009929.1:2410-67915 GCA_013400585.1 Chloropsis cyanopogon
AATTGGAAGGTAGGTTCAAGCCATTGTCAGGCCCTCTTCGCATGGCTTATGCAGTGTTTCCATGTAAGTTAGTAATTACCATAAACTGAAGGCAACCAATATTGATTGGGTGTTCTGCGAAATCTTGCCAAAACACAGTAATGTGTATATAGTGACGTAAAACATAGAAAGAATAATATATATTGTGCACTTCATTTGTGAATGGGAGAAGCCATCTTTAGTAGGTGACTGCCTTTGGAAAATGCAAAATGGATGTATATCTGAATGTTTCATTGTACTGTACAGTATGCATATTGTTTGTGGTTGCATATATCAATTAAGTGTTTTGTTTTATATGAAAAGGACATCTGTTATGTACAGTTGAAATAAATTTTGCATTTGCTAGACTGTGACTTTAATATTTAATTATTACACAGAGGGAAAGGACAGCAGATCTTGTAACTTAACACATCCTCTTCTCCCTGTGCCTCCTTTCTCTTACTTCCTTCTTCCCCGAGGAATCAAATGCTGACATGAAAGACCTTTTTTGACATACGTGTGTAATCTTTGTTTAATGTAGTTGACATCTACAGGAAAGTCAATGTAATGTGAAGTATGTATTCTTCTCTATTCTCTTTTTTGTAAAAATAATTTCAGAGATGTTGCCATCTCTAGATTGTTTTCTGTTGCCTTCCTCTCCTGTTAAATTGATTTTATTTTCTTACTTTTGGTTTTTTTTTTGGGGGGGGGTATGTTGTTTTTGGTTTTTTTGTTGGTTTTTTTTCCTTTAAATCTNTTGGTATATTCTCAGTAAAAGCATGGGCTGAATTATGGGAACAATCTAAAACCTACTTCTGCAGGTCCTATTCCCTGAAAGAAATTTTATGAATATACTAAGGGTGTATATAACCTTATGTGTTTCCATGATTTAATATTACAACATTTTTCTTTTAAAAGCAAGAGTTATCTTCAGCGTTTCTACTTAAAAGATGTTTACATATGAGTGAATTTAAACAAATCAGTAAGATAATCTATATGTCCTAAAATGTTTACATCAGAATAAATTTAATCATCACCCCTCTTTATTAAAAGGTCATAACTTTGTTTTGCTATGATTGTAGCAACTCTAGTCCTGCAGCCATGTGCTTGGAATTTTTTGTATTGGTTAGCGAAATACAAGGCAGTTTAGTGGAGTAGCTCTTTCCAAATGTTGTCTTAGGAATCTCCCATATCTTCAGATGGTGTATCTGTCTTCTCAAACTATTCATTCTGTTCTTACATGGCTAACACTTACATAGGAAGTTATATTTTGGTCCACTTTAATTGTTTCCATTTCACTCATCTAAGCATATTTCTGTAAACTGCCTAAGTCAGTCATCTGAGTCATGTGAGGTTTTATTCCTGTTTGTGATTCCCTATTAGTTAAAAAGACAAACAGCTTCATGCCCAAACCTTTTTTATTATTCCCAAGAATTTGTAAACAATGGTGTGTCTTAGCTAAACTTTAGTTCACTGTATGATATTTGGCTTCTGATTTGTGTTTTCTTTACAAAGATAGTAAAGGACACCCTTTGATTTTGGCAGATCTGTAGCACAGATTTTTCCAGGTTTTAAATCCCAACACTTGCAGAGTCTGGGAGCAGCATTTTTAGAATTCTTTGTATTAGGACCTCATGAAAAATTTATGAAGAAAGAGAAGTTTAATTTGGCAGGTCTGCTCATCTGCTTTAACATATTTAATATAATTAATGCAGTGAAACAGTGAATATTTAAAATGACAAGTAATTTTTTTGTCTAACATTTGCTTCACTAGGAAATGTACATGTCTGTGCATGCCAGTGGTTAATGGTAGATCTAAACTGCTGTGTATACACACCCTTGTTTTTCAGTGGCAAGTCACACTTCTGTCATTGAAACTCAAGTAAATTTAATTTCTGAGAGCTTCTTAGCTTGTATAGTTGGTGAAAAAATGAATTGTATATTTACAAGTACAGTTTCAAATTTTTGACCTTTATCCCTGCCTTGTTCCCCTCCTTACCTCTCCTAATGACAGTAAAGGTATGAAGAAGTTAAGAGAACAGCAGTACATAAAAGCTGTGCAACGGAGTCTTTGCTCATGGCCTTAGATAATGCTGTGCACTTCTTGAAATTACCACCATCCCCACACATCTGACTTCCATACCTTAAATTACGATACTCATGGTGTTCAAAGACTATGAGCCTTCTCCTCCCAGCTGGAGGAAGCTGTTCTTGGTTGACTGGGGAGAGCTGTCTTCCAAGCTGTCTGCCCTGAAATTAGCTACTTTAAGCAGATGGTGTGAATACCCACCTCCATTTTACTCTTGGCTTAAATGGTTCCTGGACAGACAAGGCCTTTGGACATAGACAGAGATTTAATATCCAGTTAAAATGGAAAGGTTTCTGAATTTCATCCCCCTTTTCTTACTTCCCTTCTGCAAAACTTCTGGACTGCCTTAATATTTATCTGCTAAATGACTCAAAACAAAGGACCAGACTGTTTACTTGTACAGCTCTTTCTGAAGCCTGGCTTCTGTCAGGAGCCAGGATGGTGCCATATAAAAATAGCATGGTGCCCAGAGAAATAGTGAATTGCCCATTCCTGGGAGTGCTCAAGGCCTGTTTGGATGGGGCTTTGAGCAGTGTGGTCTAGGGGAAGGTGTCCCTGCCCATGGCAGGGGGGTTGACTCTTGTGTCAACCATTTTGTAAGATGTGATGCTCCTTCTGGGAGAGTGAATAAAAGGCTCAGGTTGTGAGTTAGGATTGCAAACAGTGAGAACCTCTGTGACATTCAATCTCTGCTGTAATCTCTTCAGGTTTGGTGTTAAGACCATACTCTAGGGCTAGGAGTGACACTCTACCTGTTTTAGGCATGCATAAAGTGAACTTTGGTTATCAAGTCTTTCAACTATGTAAATACCCAAGCAGGTTCCAGCTTTCCTTGTTTTTAGAAATGCTGAGAACTGCTTGCTTGGTTTTGACTGATTGATTTAGCTGGAAAGGGGATCAGACACTGAAAACCAAGAGCAGGAGACTGTTTCTCACAGGCCTATTCTTGTATTTCAGGTGTTCTACCACATTATGTAGGGGGTATTGCTAAGGCCTGTAGCCCTGCTCTGAATGTCAGGTGGGCTGACCTTACTCTGGAGGATAAATATGCTAAACCTGTAATTTAGGGAATGGTTTTGTCAAAAAGCATTGTAATTCTTTATTGTCCACTTTAGGGCTGAAAGGTATTGATATTGAACAGATACCTTTATTTTTTTCATGGAATTTAACTTATGGAAACTTAATTGAATCTTGATTGTAGTGGTCAGCTGTCTTAATTATTCAACAGACTTCTAAACAGTGGGGTTATTCTTCCAAGACTCTGATTTTAAGAGTTCTCTATTGAGAAGTTATGGCAACTCACTTGGCTATGTGTTTGCTAATGTTGAAGTAATTGTTTGGGTTTGTCAAACATACTTTCTCATCCCATCTACCTTACTTCACTCAATACCCACCCCCTCCAAAAATGCCCCCAAACAAAATGAATCCCTGTTTTGTGTAGCTTGGGGATTGGGGTGTCCATCTTAAAAAAAAAAAAGGCAACAAAAAACCAACAAACAAACAAAAACCAAACCCAAACTGAACCTAAAAACAACAAATCCCCACATGAAAAACTCCTACAAACTAACTGACTAGTATTTGTGGTTATGTTGTCTCAAGGTGAATTGGGCAGTTGTTTGAGGTCAATTTAAATATTTGGCCTTTTTGACTTGGAATAGTGTCTTGTAATAAAATTCAGTGTGAAACCTGGATGCTTAGGATTGAGGAATAGCAGATGTGGCAAACTAAAGTAACTTGGTTCTTCCACCCTATTTCATGATAATGTGGAGTATGTCTCAAAGGTGTTTAGGATTATCTGAGCTGTATGAACTTCTGGACTGTCCTTCAGTATTAATTCAGTGGGAAGTACCCACGGTACTGTAACACAACCCTCTCTTCATGTCCTAAAGCTGTAGCTTTTGCAGAAGGAAATGGTTGCACAGAGGGTAGGCCTAAAGAACTTGTTGAAGGCACAAGGTGGAATTTAGGGGATACTGCTGAGGCCAGTGATGACTCTGCTTGAAGTTACTTCCAGATGTGGAATTGCGAAAAAAAAGCACCTTAAAAAAAACCCTTAAAAAAGGATAGCTACTGGCATAAATGGTGCAGAAAAGCAGGATTTTGAAATAGCTTTCTTTGGCGTTTAGAACTTAACACCTCATGTCTGATGTTACCGTGCATGTACTCATTTGATGACCAGATCCTTTGTGGCAGGATAGATGTGCTGTGTGTTTGTACCTTTGATACTCAGCATGTGCTTGTGGGGTTTAGGAAAAAAATCTACAGTAAAGAAAAACCCTCCAAAGCTCACAAAACCCAAACCACGATCAAGGAGAAAGTGTGGGGGTTTTTACATAAGTACAAACCATTAAAGCAGCGAGAGTTCTGATGTCCAAGTAAGAGTTTGTATGACCAAGGGCATTGGAGCAGTGAAGGCAAGAGTGGAACTTGTGTTCCACAGTAACTGTCCTGTGGCACAGGAGGGTCAGTGTTCCCAGCAGCAGTTTTCCACTGTGTTTGTGTAGCGTGGGGTTTCCTGTGTGTATAATGTTGGTCAGCTGCTTTGTGGGTCTGTACAGTGCTGTGTGCTGTGCATTCATCATGATGTCCTGCTGTGGACATCTGCTTCGCATGCCTGTGTGCCTATAACTGAACAGCTGGGACGTTTGTTGTCAAGCTGTCTCCTCCATGCTATTTGTGCTTTGCAAGGACCCACGTTACCCTGCCCAGGCAGACAGTTGGCTGCAGCTCTCTACAAAGGGAAAAATGTGTGCTCTGTTTGGGTGTAGGGAGTCATGGGTGAGAAATGCCTGGTCAGTGTCTCCCTTGGCCTGTGCTGGGCTGAGGTGTGTCCCACATCAGTACAGAGACCCCAAATGCAGTGATCTGGTAGCAGCTGCTGCCAGCTAATTCCTAATACAACATTTAATTCAGTTCTATGTTAGCTGCAAGGCTAATAAAGCAGAGCACTAAGCAATTAACTGAAATAAACATAAGAGCTTTTTACAGAGATTGGAAGCACAAACAGGGAAGTGCCCTTGAGCTCCCTACAGAATTTGGATGTGTTTGTTTTATAGGTTTCTCCTCCTGGAAAATAAGTGGAAGTGTATTAACCCTTAAAAGGTTTCTTCGCTCCATAAGAAGAATTTACAGCTTTCAAGGATAAGATTCTTTCTCAAATCTGCTGCTCTCTTTAGTCTATATAATTTTGACAATCACATACTGATATGTTAAATCTCTACTGTAAGCTTAAGGAAACTTTTTTCTGCATTAAAGACATCTGGAATTGTTTGCAAAAATAGTTGAAATAGCTAAACGTGTACAGCTAAGATAGGGTCCTTACAAGCTCACTGTTCAGAACTCAAGACTGCAGCTGTTTGGAAAGTTAGTATTTTGTAATGAGTGTGATTTATTCAACATTTTTATTTACTTGTTTATATTTTGTATTTTACCGTGAACCATGAAAGAAAAGCGCTGTTAGCACAAAGCAGCTGTTGAGCAACTAATTTCTCTGGACGGGCATGTGCTCTGTAGTACCAACTTATCAGTTTGAGATATGTATGAGACTTGAGAAATTCTGGTTAATGGACGTTCACTACAGTGAATTGGTGGGCAGGTGTACCTTTGTTAAAACTGATGTCTTAGTTAAAAAAATGTAAGAACTTCAATGCTTTATCTGCAGTGTTTGAATTCTGAACAAATGCTTAGACACAAATTTATTTATTTACAGACCTTCTTAAAAAAAAAACCCTGTAATTTGTTGCAGCCTAATTGAATGTTTATAGAATACATACTTATGGGTGAATGCACATTTCTGAGTTGTAGCTTTTCTAGTCAGAACTACATTTTTATAATCTATATGTTTTATCTTGATGTTATAAATTATAATGTGTGGAAAAAGTTCTGAAGATGTTGGAATATTTAGAGTTTTTATAATCAAATCATGAAGTGCTTTTTAAAACATCTATTACATACAAAGACTGTGTGTCATTTGGTAGGAATGTATTATAGGACTAAAAGGTTATCTGTAAGAGTATTTGCATGTATATGTGTGCACACACGCAGGGTGGTGCTTACAGTGTTTTGGGGAAAAGGGTTTTTACTTCATTTTCTTTAATTGCTGTGTCATTTGATAGCACTATTCTGCTCCTTACTGACAGAGTAATGGGTTTAGAGCAGAATTATGTCTTGGATTTCGATCAGTGTGAGATCAGAATCTGTCCTTGATGCTTAAATCGCTGTTACTTAAACACAGCTATGTCTTTCTCAGTCTGCGGTGGGGAATTTGCACAGCTTTTACTGATGGTTGAATAGTGCACTGTTCCTTGAACAGTGTAACATCCCCATCAGTGACTTGGGAGTTATGTCACCAGTGGGGTAGGAGTGTCAGACAACTTTTTGTTGTTGTAAGGCTGTGGTTTCAAAAGTAAAAAATGTGTCAGAAACTTGTGTAGAGGGAAGGGGGAAATGGAAGGTGGTATACCTTGGTCATGGGGGTGTATCATGCAGTGAATGAAAGAACAGTCTTTAAAATGCCCCAGTAGTATTTGTGAGTTGCTCATTTTGTAATTTATTTTTACAACAGGTTCCCGTAAAGAATCGGCTCCTCAAGTCCTGCTTCCAGAAGAAGAAAAAATTATTGTAGAAGAAACTAAAAGTAATGGTCAGACTGTTATAGAAGAGAAGTAAGAAAATGTTTAATGAATGATGAATTAAAGTAGTAAACTTTTCACTCTTCTTCCTTCTCCTGTCTCCCATTATAGTAGGGTGTGTATGGTATGTTTGTAGTTGGAGTAGAGCTGTTTGGAGTATGCTGCCAGTCCTCTAAGTGCAGTTGGCCTTCATTTAGATGTCTGGTTTCTTTGTATATACTGTGCAACCTATTCCACCCATGCCAAGAAGTGATGTGCTTCACTTAAAAATAATTTTTCCAAGTCCTGTCAGATTTCAGTATTAAATTGGTGTCATCCTTCTAGTTAGCGTGTGGCGTCACTCTACTTTTTTGATAAAGTGTATGTTGGAAATGAAACTACAGTTCTGTTGTGGAAAGCTGTAAAACAGAAACCAGTAGAGGTCTATAAGTGCTTGAGAGGTGTTTCTTGTCACAGAAGCTGGTAACAAGTCTTTGCCTTACTGAATATAAATCAGGATTAGAGACAGGGTTTTTTTAACACAAGTTTGAAATTAGTTATTAAGTGTGGGGTGTTTTTTATTTAATTGCATTTCATTAAACAGTTTTGTCTAATAATAGATTTAGATGTGTATTTCTGAAACTGTTGTTACAGATGATCTTCTTTTTTCATTTTAGAAGCCTTGTTGACACAGTATATGCATTAAAGGATGAAGTACAGGAGTTAAGACAGGTTGGTAACTTGCTACATTTATAGCAACGTGGAGAAAGAAAAGATGGAAGGCTTGTTGTAAAACTAAATATGGCTTGCAAGTTCACTTTGACAGTCATGAACTTGAATTTTGGAGTAGATTTACTTTTAAAAGTAAAATATCATTTGCCAAAAAGCACTCGCTGTGGTTGTCATCAGTCTTTTGAGAATAGCATTGAGGATTGCTTCCCTGAAATGAATTACTAAGCTGGTTTTGGATGCTGCAGCTTCTGAAATGGTGGAAGTGTGCTTCCAACAAATTCAGTTGTGCTGTATCACCAGCAAAGTCAGCTTACAGACACTGAGAAATCAGAGTTACTCGAGAACGCTAATAAAGGCCTAAATAGAACCAGATATTTATAGTTCTAAAATGATACAATCTTAAAGTAACCTGAACACCTCTATGGATCAGTTCTTAAAACCACTCATTTCCAGAGACAAGAGTCCTTTTCAGTGCCTGTCATATGGCTTTTTGTAAATGAGGGCTTCACAGTAGTTCTGGGTGCTTTTTGTCACTTATTCTAAATATCCACCATGAATAAATGAAAATATCACCTTATCAGGACATAGCTTGTTTTAATCATGTTAATGGTGCTGCATGTAGTCTTTACTTAATGTACAGGTGAAAAGGAGCATTGGATTTTCCTTATTATGCAAGGTGTGAATTTGCTTACCAGTCTGACTCTGGAAGTTGGATAAAATTTCTTGTGTTAATGTAAAAAGGATTTGTATTCAAATTTCTTCAGGTCTGGGGCTATAAATGTGGTTGGGTTTTTTTTGCCATCTGTAACCATGCCTAGTATTTTTAAGGATGTCATGCATATTCCTTGAAATTAGGACAGTTAATGTGTTGCATGCTTAAATACTGCTGTGTTCAACATTTGAAGAATGAGTATCCCAGGTTAGATCTGAATTTGGCAGTCTTTTAAAAAATACATTTCATATAACAAAAACAGCAATAATAGCCCACTAATACTCCTGTGGCCTCCTGCTTTTGTACAAAGAATAAATATGCAGCCTCACTGAGGCTCTGTGCAGCTCCATGACCCTTAAACAAAAAGTTACCTTCTCCTGAGCTCCTGCAACAGTTCTCTTTTCTGGTGCCTTTTCAAATAAATGTTCTTCAGAATCTTGCATCTTCCAAGCCAAGATATTTTAAAGTCTGATTTCATTTTCTTACGTATCAGGAATTCAGGAATCTCATCTTAATAGCATTTATTGGTCCACTGCTGTGATGCTGCCAACCAGAGAAGTGGCAGAAATAATCTCTGAGCTGGCAAGGGCTTTTTGGATAAAGGCTCTCTGGGAGTACATTGTGTCCTGGTTGGTGTAGACACCAGACTGCGAAGTAGGATCCTTCCTATAGCAGCTTCCATCAGTTATTCATAGCTGTTGTTCCACAGGCAGTACACTTGAACTGGTCCTGGACTGGCAGACTTAAATCTGTTCCTACATAAAATAAGTCTCTTTGTGAGTTTCTTAACAGACTTGTGGAGGGAATGGAGTTGATGAGGTGACAGATCATGGGTGTGTGTATAGACTAGAGAGCAAGAAGCTGCAGAGCAGTGCCATGGAAAGGGACCTGGGGGTCTTGGTTGACAGAAAGTTGCACATGAGCCAGCAGTGCCCTGGCAGCCAGGAGGGCCAGCCCTGCCCTGGGGGCATCAGGCACAGCATGGCCAGCTGGGCAAGGGAGGGGATTGTCCTGCTCTGCTCTGCACTGGGGGAGCCTCACCTCCAGTGCTGGGGACAGTTTTGGGTGCCACAATATATAAAAGATATTGAACTATTGGGGAGTGTCCAAAGGAGGGCTATGAGGATCTTGAAGGGCCTTGAGATGAAGCCGTATGGGCTGAGGTCACCTGGTTTGTTCACCTAGGAGAAGAGGAGGCTGAGGGGAGACCCCATTGTGGTCTACAACTTCCTTGTGAGTGGAGGAAGAGGAGCAGGTACCAATTCTCTCTGGTGAGACTTGAGGAAACAGCATGAAACTGAGTCAGGGAAGGTTCAGGTTGGATATTAGGAAAAGGTTTTTCACCCAAGGAGGTAGTTGGGCACTGGAACAGGCTCCCCAGGGAGTCCAGCACCCCAGGTCACAGCACCAAGCCTGTCTGAATTTAGGAAGCATTTGGACAATGCTCTCAGGCACATGGTGTGATTCTTGGGGTGTCCTGTGCAAGGTCAGGAGGTGGACTTAAAGATCCTGATGAGTCCCTTCCAACTCAACTCATATTCTATGATTTTATGATCCCATCCTTTTTCTAAAATGTCTGTAAATGACAGCTAATGGGAGTCCAGTTGGACCCTTGGATTGAAGGCCTGTGTGTGTTAAACACCATTAGACTTGTCTTGGGGCCTCATTTCAGTGTTATTTTACCTTCTGGTTGCTTCCCTACTGTTCCCAGCATCACCTTGACCTGTACAGGATTAAGTAGTGTAAGCATTCCTGTGGATTGGTCCTTTCATCTTTATGATCCTGTTGTTCATTTACTTCAATATTGCCTGATGGCACTAAACAGTCAGAACTGACTTGTTAATATACATGTGGAGTGATGGTGTTCCTTGAAATTCAAACTTCTCTTAGACTGCTGGTAGTCATCAGTCTAGTTTAAAATTTAGTCACAAAACACTTTTCAGAGAACGTATTGGTTTTCAGGATATTCCTTTCAACTATTTACATTCCTAATGAAGCAAGTGTATTTGCAGTTAGTTTTTAGAATCTTTTTGGAGATTGAAACCAGTTAAAATCACAGGAGGTTCTTACAGGGGATATTTGGTCTGCTTACTGCTCCATTTCCCTTCTCCATTAGCAACAAATATATTCTACTCCTCATTGATGAGATTTGAGCAGAAGAACTCAAGATTAGTGGCCATCTGTTACTAACACTTGCTGTATAAAGGCCCCCTAAGTACAAATAGGGAGTAGCTCAGTTTCCATTTGGTAGCTTTTGTTGCATTGTGTGAAATAACTGTGTGTAACTTGTGAAGTTAATAGAAGCTTTGCTTTTGAACAGCTAGTATTGGTTTTACTGGGAAGAGCCTTCAGAGTTTGTGATTGACAGTGTATGTGCAGTCAGATCTGTTAAAAGCCCCCAAAACCAACCAGTAATATCTCTGTCTCTGTTAAACAGGATAACAAAAAGATGAAGAAATCATTAGAAGAGGAACAAAGAGCTCGCAAGGACTTGGAGAAGCTTGTTAGAAAAGTTTTAAAGAATATGAATGATCCATCTTGGGATGAAACCAACTTATAACCACTTTTTCTTTCCCCCTTCTTTCTATTGAAAGACCAGTTGTAGAACTGAGCTGAGAAGCCTTCTGACATTAGTCAGTGTTGCATCAAGAGCACTATAAAACAGGATTTAACTGGATCTAATGATTTCTTGCTCTGAACATACAGAAAGAGTCAAGCCATTTACTGAAGCAATCTGTACTTTACGCATGGAGACTGTGGATCCTGAACTCTACTAAACTTAATTTGTTTGCATCCAAATTACCTCATTTTGCAGAAAGTGCAGCACCTGACTAAAAGTCCATGTTTTTCAGTGGCTTTTTAATTAAATATATATTTTTCATGTAAATAGCTGTAATTTAGAATGCATATGTGATTGATGTATCAGGGCTGATATGTTGGGGTTTTTTTCTTGTGCTATAATAATGGTCACAAGTGTTAGAAATAATGGCAGTACTGTCTTACCTAAGCAAGGTCAGAGTTCTTTGTGGATAATTATGAATTGGTTCCAAATTAGCCACTCACCACACATGCACATTTAAACCCCTATTTTTCCTATTTACCACTGTATTTAAATCCTTTACTGTTACCTGTTACTTTAAACAGTTTACAGTTCCTTAAGAACAGTATTAAAATACAGGAAATTTATTGACAGTAGAAACAATTTTTAACAAATCCAATGCCCACAAGTTACGTTCACATACACTTGTTTGGCAAACTAATCTATTGTGCTTTGGCCACCAAAAGACTGATGTACTTGCCTGCTTTTTATGACTGTGATTTTTAGGTGTTTATGTACTACATTTTCTATTGTTGTGCTTAAACATACAGCTGGCTGATAACAGATCATACAGTTTGTTAAAGGAAAAAAATCAATCTAATCCAGAATTTTGTGAATAAATTGTTGCTATTTATATTTTATGGTCACAGCAATTAAATTTTAGCTAACCTTTGTGCATAAGACACATGGGCTAGGCCAAACTTCATTCAGAGCTTTGTTTCTATACCACTATGTAAGACTCTCTGTTTGGAGTTCTCATACTGTGGAAGCAGTCATTCCTTTCCCACCCTGTTTTCTTTGCATGTTGCTGATTTCTGTCCTACTAGGATTTAAATGGAAAGATACGTGGAAGTAAGATTTTTTTTTTTTTAATCGTACTGTAATTCATAATTTGCACTGCTGACAGATTTTAAAATACATAAAGGAACATTAATTCCCTAGTCTGATAGGTGCAATCACTTCAGTTTCTTGTATTTAAGATAGGAGACGATAGATCACTGCGAACGGTGAGCTTCAGATGAAGCACTTAAGACACTAATCCCATTAAAGCTCATTGTTTTCATGGATTTCATCAAAGCTTGGACTCGACTCCAGACACTGCAGCTTTCTGAGGGGTTTGTGTTCAGTTGAGTCAGAAGTGCAGGTATAGCACAGACTTGAGTCATACCTTTTGTCATTCTCATTTTCTACTGCCCTTTTACCTCCTGCTAAATGTAATGCTCAGACTTAAGCAAATGTTTGTACGAACTTTAGTGAGTTGGAGCCAGGATGATTGGGGTTGTAAGAATTGTGATGCACATTTTGAAACTGATGAAAAATCTACTTTTAAAGCTACCCACTTTTTTCAGTCAAGAACAGCTTTTTTAAAATAGGAAATTCTGTCAATGATTACCTACTTGAGAAACAATTCTGTGGGAATGGATGCTTTGTAACCTGAGTAGACAAGCTGTCTCTTTTAGAAAGCTGAATATACTTGTAGGTGTCTTGTGTTCCTGCAATTTAAAAATGTTTTCCTTTAATTCTAAAGAAGGAGAAAATGAAAAACATCTGCATTACCAATTATATATATTCACAGATCTTTAAATTTGTTAATTTTTATTACCAAAATCTTTCCTTGATTTTTGCAGTTGCTCAAAATTGTTGACTGACATTATATTTATCTTTGTATTTAGAAAATCTCCTTGCTAAAAACTAAGTGATACTAACCCCTGCAAATGCATAGTATATGGCCAAATTTAGGCTTGGGAAAGCCAATATAATTAGAATTTTGCTAACATTTTCGCTTTCTGACATCCAGGGTATTTTCAGAGTGATTTTTAATTTTCAGTTCAGCATATGCGAAAGGACATTCCAGAGGAAGAAGTATAAAAGGAAAACATTAACCCTAGCAGTATTTAGCAAATTTTAACTCAGGAACAACTCCCATCATAACAGTTTGTTTTACATTATATTGTAAAGAGTGGTGTTGCTATGTAAATCTGCTGACTCTTAGTACCTGTGATATTATAATTTCTGACAGTACCCCTACATTGACATCTAATGAACATGCCTTAAACACTGGGATGAAGCAGTTGTTAAATATGACCAGGACTTACAGACTGATTTTATTCAAAGTGGATTGGGAGGACTAATTTTAACACAAACACACACACAGGAGAAAAAAAAAAAAAAAAAAAGAGGCAAAAAAGAAAACTGACCTAATGTTGTAGGTAGCTTTTGTCTCTAGTGCAGAGAGCAGCTTCCGACTTTTGGGAACCCAGAAGTACCTGAACTTGTTTTCATTGACAATTGTTACAGTGTATATAGATTGTAAATGTCGCCATGGACCTTCTGAATTGTTGGAAACTTTACATAAGCATGGATAAATGGGGCACTGTTTATTTAACCTATTAAAGGGTTGTTTGTTTGCTCTCATCATTTAGGGATGAGGAGATGAAGCCATTTCTTATCCTATAGATGTGAAGCACTTTCAGTTCTGAACTGTCCAAAATGTAGCATAACATTTCTTTGTACTTACTGATGTATGTGTGTTTGTCTCACCATGTCATGACATCCTAAAGATTGAATAACTGACTGCTTTTGTATAAACCTTTTTAATGCAAATCATTTAGGGAATTTAGAGTATCTGTTTACAGTGTCTGTGAAGAAATCTAGTTTAGATGTCACAATAATATCCTGGTATCCACTACTAAAGTGTTTATGCTACATTGTAATTAAACCATGAATTTTTTCCCCTACCCTATGAAGTGTTATGTTTCATCTAATATGCGGGCTATGAGATAAAGAAGGGAAATTGCTTTAATTTTTTTGCCATTCATATAAATAACCACCTCTCCAATTTAGTAGCTGCTATACTATCTTGAAAGAGCTTTTTCATGGTCTTTTATAATAGTAAATTGATGCATTGGGAAAAAAACCAACAAAGCAAGGGTTGTTTAGAGGGGTAAGAAGGAGGATCTTAACTGTCTTACATTGAGAGATGTTCACTTTCTTTGGCAACATGACCTGCTCAGGTAATGTAAGAAATGGAGGAGATCAAAGACAGAAAATAGTGAAAGGAAATAAAGCAAGAAACACCAGAAACTGCATCAATTGAGTAAACTATGTCTACATGCATGATTTATCTGAATAGACAGAAATTTGTGATGTATCATAGAGACTTTTTGTGGCTGGTGCTGCCTAAAATAGGGAAGAGGGGTGACTTTTATGGTAGCAAATTGTCAGTATGGCTTTATGCCAGATAGTGGGATGGGTTAAGGAAAGTGCAGGGAGCCATTCCTTTGAATAGATGGTTTCAGTCTTTGGACAAGGCATTTGAAGGGATTAGTAACATCTTGGGTGTGTAAAACGGTATATTTATTCTAGCTTAGTTAGCAAGGAGATATACTTAGAGGACTTTATTTCTGGCAGTTTATAATTATTCTCAGAAGTCTCACTTTCCAACTTTTCTCTGGGTTCATCACTGTAAAGATGGGTGTTTTCCACAACTTGAAATGGTCATTTCCTTGTCACCTGAAGTGTTTTGGGGATTTTTCTTTTTGAATGTTTTTTATTGTGGTGGGTTGACCATTGCTGGCTGCCAGACCCTAAGGCAGCTGCTCTCTTACTCCTCTCCCTCAGCAGGAGATGGGGGAAGGAATAAGATGGAAAAGTTTGTGTATTGAGATAAGAACCACAGATTTCTTATTGTTAACAAACAGAAAAACTAATATATATATTAGAAATACATATAACAGAAAACCACCTTTCCCTTACCCCACTTCTTAGGGTGAACTTGACTGTTTGATTTCTGTTGCCCCTCTCTCCCCGCACCAAGCAGTGCAGGAGTGTGGGAATGGGGGTTTTGGTCTGTCTGAAACAATTCCTCTTTCCTGCTCCCCCTTCATGCTTTTCCCTGCTCCAGTGTTGGTCTTCATGGCTGGCAGTCCTTCAAGGATAGATATGCTCCAAGGTGGGTTCATCCTGGGCTACAGTTCCTGCCAATGAGCCTGCTCCACTGAGGGATCACTATGGACTGCAGATTCCTTCAGTGCATCTGCTGCAGTGTAGAGTCCTCCATGGGCTGTAGGGGAGAACCTGCTTCACTGTGGTGTTCTCCACAGGCTGCAGGGGCGAGCCTTCTCCAGCACCTGTGGCAGCTTGTTCCCCTCCTTCTCCAACCTGGGTGTTTACAGGACTTTTTGTTGCACCTTTCCCCCACTGCTGCACTCTAAAATGGGAGTTCCACAGGGCACTACCATTTTGTCTGAGGCTTAGCTGTGTCCTGCTTGTTCAAGGGATGCCTCAGTTACATCCTGTTGAACCTGCTACACTGACCAAGCTCAGAAATTCAGCTGCAGAGCTTGCTGTTACCCACTTTCACACCTTTGCTCGGTGTGATAGGTCATGGAGCATGTAACCCTTGATTATGGGAGTGAGAGGCCTACAGTAGTCAGGGATGGTGTGGGTTAATGTGTGTGTGTAAATCTGTGGATACTCTGTAAGTCCCATCATGCTGATGCTGAAGGGTCCCAGAAAAAGGGAGTTCACACTTTGGAGAAATGCTGAGATGCATTTGCCCTGCAGACATGCTTCATCATCTGGAAAAGGGACAGAGGCTTGCCATATCTTATCTTGTCTGCTCAACACTTGAGCTTTCTCTTTAATACATGAGTCAAATACTCCCCTTGGAAGGGGAGCTGAGCCTGGATTTCAGCCTGGAACTCAGTTAACCTCCTGAGCTCTCCAACAATTTAACCCTTCTGTGGTATTCTTCTCCCCATCATGAATCCATCCCATCCTGTTTGTGTGGGTGTGCACACCTGCAGGTGTATCTGCTGGCTTCCCAATAACATGGCAGTGCTAACCAGCCTGGGAAAGGAAGTACATTTTGCTGAATCCAAAACTTAGCACTGTACCAGCTAGTAAGAAGAAAATGAAGTCTGTCCCAGTTGAAACCAGGACAAGCCTTTTACTAATGTCCATTCTGCTGTCATATGTAGGCCTGGTGAGCTTCCCCAAACAATAAATTTTTTTCTTAGTGTATTGCTAGCCCTTGTCAATCAAGCAGCCTGTGATAGCTGTGTGTTCGCAGTTGACAGAGATGAACAATACATAAATAGCATGTTTTAACAATATTTTTCCAGCAGGGGACTGTGTTAGCTTCTGCTATGTCAGAAACTACTCACTTTCCCTGAATTTGTTAATATTTCTACTTTTGTATGCTTTTATAACCAAATGGAGTTAGCTTTTTGTATATGTTGGAGCAGCTTTTCAAGCTTCAGTGAGTACAGTCTATTAAATACCTTTTGTCCTGTAGTACAGAGGTAGACAGTCACAGTTGAAAGTGTTCATGTGGCATTTGACCAAGCTGTGCCCATGGGATTTGTGTGGGGTTTTTAGCACTTCCCCATGGCACACGTGACTTATTGCAGTGTCTGTACATTCAGCATCACAAGGGCTCTTTCAGCATAATGCAGTGTGGAGGTAACACAGGATCAGGTTTATTGTTAGGCAGAAATAAGCAAGGAATTTTCTGTTGTCACTAACTCATTTAAATCTCTGGCCTTGCTCTACAGCAGGCAGAATTTCAGAGGAACTGAGAAAAATCTACTGCTATGACATCTAACACATGAAATCTTCATTCTGAGACTGACTTGAGAAAACATGGGGATGATGCAAGGTATGCTCCATCCACTGCACTCAATTTCATCACTGCAGGGAATTTATGATATAGGAATATTAACAGTGCTGGGAGGGGCAAAGAGCTGTGCATTGGGGGAGCATGGTAACTTCCCTGTGCTTGAAGATAAGCATTTGAAAGTACAAGTTCGATAAAGTGCCCCTGCCCTGCCATGACCACAGATTTTCAGCAGGATTTCTATGACTGCATCCAGAGCTGGCTGCATGTTCTGCTGTCTGTCTCATCAAGGGCAGGACCTGACACTTGGCTTTGTAGAACCTCCTACCCTTGGCCTTGACCCATAAAACCAACTGGTCCAGATCTCTCTGCAGAGCCTTCCTGCCCTCCAGCAGATCAATATCCTGCCCAACCCAGTGTTGTCTGCAAACTGACTGAGGGTGCACTTGATCCTCTCATCCAGGTTGTTGAAGATATTAAACACAACTGACCCCAGTGCTGAGCCCTGGGGAACACCACTTGGGACCATCCAGCAGCTGGATGCAACTCCATTCACCACCATTCCCTGGGTCTGGCCATCCAGCCAGTTTTTTACCCCTTGAGCAGTGCACCCATCTGTGCCATGAGCAGAAACTTTCTCCAGGAAAATGCTGCAGGAGAAAGTTTCAAAGTCTGGGTAAACAGCACCCACAGCAGGGATGTTGGACTAGATGGCCTACTGGAGGTACTTTTAAATCTTGACCTGTCTCCTGTGACTCTGTGAAATGATGGAAAGTGCCTCAATGAGGACTTCCACCAGTTCCCCAGTATGCTCAGCTGGATCCCACTCATCCCCATAGACTTGTGTGACTGGTGTAGCAGATCTTGGACTATGGAGCTTCGTTCTCCCCATCTCCCTCTTCCCATTTAGTGTGCTGGTATTTTGGAATCTGTTTAGATGTGACCTCAAAACAATTCAGATGAACTGGGTTCTATTAGAAAGTGAAATAACACTTCAATGCAAGAAATAATGTAACATTTCAATGTGTTTGACTGTATTTCCCACTAGTAGGGAAGCACTCAATTGAAAGAAAAAGCATATAATTCTCTGGCTATTCTGAATGACTTCCTGCTCATTAAGAGCAGCAGATTTTATCAACATCCACCATGAAATATTTAACATTAAGAGTTTTGTGTTCTGCAAGTCTGCAGATAAAGAGCTCAGATGCATCTGTGTAAGTTGAGAGGCACTGGTATATGGCAGGAGGAAAAGTAATTGTTACCTTAATGATTATACATTGTCTGTAAGGCTGGAATCACATGCACAGCCTGATGTGATGTGTGCCAGGAGGATTCTTCTCAGCACAGACTTTTAAAGGCTAGTTCAACCACCCTCTGGAAACAACAGTCATGCTTTGAGCTGCACTCCAAACCAAATGCATGGTAGAAGTGGGTTTGCACACAGGCAAAGTAGGCAGCCTTGTGCAAAAGTGCACTCTGGGGGGGACGTGACAAAGGAACCAGGGAGTTGTGACAAGGGGGTGATGATGTAAGAAAACCACAGTGAAAATGCCCTTTTCTCATGATCCTGATAGGGGAAGTAGTGCTGTGCCCCTTCAGCAAGGCAGCATGTCCTGTGTGCTGTGCACACTGTGAAGAACAGGAGTGTGAAAACTTGAGTGGGAAGTGGCAGACAAGTTGTTGCCTGGCACTGCTGAAATCCCTGCTATTGGAAGAGGTTGGAGTGACAGGCTTTCTTTGATGGGGAAGCAGGACTGAAAACACTGTGCAACCCACAGGCATTGTCCCAGATGAGGTGGAAATTTTGGGGAGTTTTTGTCTGCAGAACATGAGCTCCTTATTCTGCTCTTTTCTGCTAGTTTTCTCTTCTATTATGCCTCCCATGTCTGTGTGCTGATAACTATGATGCTATGTGAAACACCGTGGGACCTCACTGAGCATCAGCCCACATTGTGGGGAAAGAAGGGTGGGATGCAGGTCCTGCAGGTCCTGAGCAGCTGGAAAGGCTTCTACCCCTAAACTTTAAGCTACTGATCTTGGCTGCACTGAACACTTCATTTTTGCTCAACCACATTAGTATCCCTTGTGCCTTTTTTCTGTTTTATTTCCAACTGAACCCATGGCTTTCCAGAAAGTCCTCTTCATTGCTTTGCAAACAAAGTCACCAGACTGCCATGAAGAAACACTTTTTGTTAGTGTGATTTCTCACAGCTTCTCTTTAGCTTCCAGGCTTAGCCTTCGCCTCTAAGTCACACGTCATCACTGACTGTAAATTCGCTGTCTGTGTTCAGGCAAGATCTCCACAGGGGAGATCTGGATCTCTGTCTACTGGGAACCTTGTCCAGTAAGATTAGAAAGCAGAGATGTAGTTTACTCTGTGCATTCATGCACTGTGCAGGTAGTGACTGTGCACATTGTAATATATTAAACCACTCAGTGAGCTGTGACTTGGTTCCTAGGCAGAAACATGCTGCTGTCAGACTGTTCTGCATCTTGCCTTGACTGTGTCTTGCAGCATTTGGAAGTGCTCTGTGATCAGCCTTAATAAGGTAGAATCTTTTTTCATCTTGATTTAGGGAGAACAATTTACTGTGGGTGTTGGGTCTAATGAGTGTTGGTTTATGGAAAATTAAAGAACTCATACCCTTTTCAAAGATGGTTGAAGTCTGAACCTACATCAGGAGGCTCAGAAATCATTCAGATTTGAAGGGAGTATGGAAAGCAGAGGAGTTGGCCATTTTTGCCAGATTTTGTGGTTTTTGCAGGAACCTTAGGAAAGTAAGATAAAAACTGTACACAGACTTGTAACAAATCAAGTAATTACTTGTCAATCTTGAAACAACTGAAACAGTCAACATGATGGAGCTGGGCTACATCAGACATCTCTATGAGACACTGCCACAAGCTGCCCAGAGAAGCTGTGGATAACCCATCTCTGGAAGTGTTCAAGGCCAGGTTTGATGATGGGGCTCTGAGCAGCCTGGTCTAGCAGAAAGTGTCCCTGTTTATAGCAAGGGCTTAGAACCAGATGATCCTAGGATCCCTTCTAAGCTAAGCCTCTCTAAGTTTTTATGGGGCTCTGGGATGTGGGTGCCTGTGTGGTAGTGGCTGCTGCCCAGCACAGCTGAAGTTTGCCAGCTGCTGGAGGCTGTGCCTGTGGACAGCCATGAGGTCATGCGGATGGTTGCAGTTCTGCTAAAATCCCCTTTCTAAAGCCAGTAACACTTTGCTTGTTTAGTTGCCAAGTTCTGTTTTAAGAACAGCTGCCCAACAATTTTGGAATGTTGTTTCTGGATTTCTGTACCCCTATTCAGAGTGAAGTAATGCCATGGAAATTTGAAGGAAAAAAATATGTAAAAAGTTGAGGCATATTGATTGAGGGACATCCACTGACTTACAGGAACTGTCTGCAATTTGAACAAAAGTGACTAGAGCAAAACTAAACTTACAAACACCACTCTATGAACTTGTCACAGACTTGCACCCTCTTGTCTCTTTGGTGCATTGTCCTCCTGCTCATAGCTCAGGGTCTGTCACTTCCATCAAACTCTCTTTCCTTTTGATTGCTGGCTCCTGACTGCAGAGTCCATGCATTTTGTGCTGGCTGATCTGGTCCTAGACAAACTCTTTTATCCAGCTCAATGCCTCTGCAAGAGCTGTTCTCCAGGCAACCCTGATCATATCTCTTTCTGAACCTGCCTCTTTTTCATCTCTCCATTAAAGCCCCTGGTCTGAACCAAACACTCACAACTGGCTGCTTAGATGGTGCCCTGGAGCAGTAATTGTAGGGCATTGCTTGGATGTGTTCTACAGTTGTCCACAGAAAAATATTTTAAATTAATCTGATTAAATGGATATGAAACCAACATGATTGTCCACATTAAGCTGAGAAGTAAATGAAAAGTTGTGTAAAACAAAAAATAAAACCCCTCCTACATGACAGATCTCTTCTTCAGCCCCTATTTTGTGTAAGTGATACATGTACAGGTGAAAACTGCAAAAATGGAATATTTGAGGGACTGAATCCAGCCATTTGCTGTAGCTGATACTGTTGTGCAGGTAAGTATTTCCTCTGCAAAATTTGGGGTATTAAAACATACCTGGAATACAATGACTGACAATCTCGTGACTTTCCCTTCCTGCCAGGCTTTGGAAATTACTCAAAGTTATCTCTGAGTATTTGGCTTTGAAATAGTGGTAGATGGGGCAAGTTGTTACTTCGTAAGTTGTGGTTTAGGAAGCAGACTGCTTTGGATGAAAATATTTACTTTGGGTTTACATGCCTGAAGTGCGAAAAGCAAATGCTGTACTTCCATTATGTGAGGCCTCAGGAGAGCACACAACCTGTCTTCAGGGCTGGAAAAAACCACACTGGATGAGAGAAAATTCTGAAATGTAAACAGTCAATATTATAGCACTTCCCCACAAAATGGTGCATATTGTAAATGAGTCAGACCACTGCTTTAAACTGTGGTAAAGCAGTAAACAGGATCCAGAAGTGCAATGGTGCAGTTCAGTCCTGTACTCATCTAAAAAACAAAAAAGGAGAGTTTTTGCAAAAGCTGAGTGCTTCTGAAATCTGATGCAATTGACAAGATTTTGAAACATGATGGACAGATAAGGTTCACAGAACATTTTGGCAAAGTCTAACTTGTCTGTTCACTATATGGGACTATATGCATTGTTAGGAGATTGTGGGCTTTGGTGAATAATCCTATATAATGCATTTTCAATGTGGACAAATTTGTAGAAAAAGAAAACCAGGTCCAGAGAAGCTTGTCATATATATTGTGTTATCTTTGGAACAAACACAATCTAACAAAAACCATGATGTAGGGATACAGGCTGGGGAAGTTGGAGGTCTGCTAGCTCCTCTTCTTTCATTTGTACTTATCCAAGTGTCGTGCTATTTGTGTCTGAAGTAGACACTGAAATGTGTGTTTTATTGTGATGCTTGGGAGCACTGAACCTGGATGAACTCCCTAGAGCTCCTGCATAATGCTCTTAGCTACCTGGCTGCCTGCATCCTCTAAAGTGCAACACACCCGGGGCTCTGTGAGTGCCTGCGGTGAAGAGGTGACGCCAAGCGCGGCTGTTCACCTGCCGGCGTAGGAATTACTTTGTTACACAACACAGGGATCGGGAGCCGTGGCACATAAGAGCAGCGGTGGGAAAAGAAGCCCATGAAGAAGATGTAAATTAAGGACAGCTCACAGAGTACAAGTAGAACAAAGAAACATCTTGTGAGCTCAATATGAGTCCCCAAAGGACGGAGAGCAAGCTGCGGTGTGTGAGGTTTCCTGTGCTCGATGTAAGGGCAGCAGGATTTGGAGGAATCACAGCAGTCAGGAGCAGCAAAGCAGCATCATGTGTTGTACTGTACAGAACTAGTGCTATCAAATTAGATGCAGAAGGCACTAAGAAACTCCGAAGTCCAGGGAGACCCCTTCCCATTCATCTTCTTCCTGCAAGTCTGGCGAAATCCCACCTGCTGTGCCACATCGGGATGCCTTTAGCACGCTGGGCTGAGGAAACAACGCTCTCTGCTTTTGTCACTGGGGTTGGTTTCCTATATGAATATTTTTACCCCTCCCTGGAAGGAGAGGACAGCCTGCCCTTGCGGAGGGACTCACGGCGGGCGGGATTCCCTCCCGTGGGAGCAGCCGCGATCCATCCGCGGTGCGGGGGCTCCTCCTGCCGGCAGCGCCGCGCCCCCGGCTCCTGCCCAGCGAGCGCAGCGGCGGCCGAGGAAAAGAGGGGTTTAAACAGGACCGTGCCTAAAATCCTCCCAGATAAGCCCTTCTCTCCGGACCTCTTCCTCCTGCTGTGGCATTCTCCTCACTGCTCTCTGTCTGCGTTCCTATGGTCGAGCCCCAGCCGGCAGCCCAGCCCCAGGCTCGCTCATTCTCCCTTGCTGGGACTGGGGAGAGAATCAGAGGGGTAAAAGTGAGAAAACTCATGGGCTGGCATAAAAGTTTAACAGGCAAAGCAAAATCTGCACACACCGGCAAAGCAGAACAAGGAATTCATCCACCGCTTCCTGTGAGCCGGCAGGTGTGAAGGCATCTCCAGCAGAGCCTGCACAACCCCTAATGGTGACTTCAGAAGACAAAGCCCATCTCTCCGAATGTCCCCCTGGCCCTTCCTCCTTCTTACCCCAGCTTTACATGCTGAACACGGCACCATATGGTGTGGAATATCCCTCTGGTCACTTGGGGTCAGCTGTTTTGGCTGTGTCCTCTCCCAACTCTTGTGCAGCCCCAGCCCCTTTGCTGGTGGGGTGGGGTGAGAGGCAGAAAAGGCCCTAACACTGTGCCAGCCCTGCTCAGCAATAAGTGTGTTAACGCTGTTCTCATCACAAATCTAAACGTAGCACCACCATGCAAACTACTATGAAGAAAAAGAACTAGATTCTGATCAAACCAAGTACAGCTTTCAGATACTTCACAGGTTTCTAGAGACTGCATCTGGCTGGATCCAGCCTTCTGCGTGTTGACTGTCCATTTTCAATAGAAAATTCTTTAGTTGGGCCTCATCAATTGGCAGATCTGTGGTACTGTGTGGTAGTTTCTATCACCATAGCTCTCATTTTCCCAAAAAAATGACCTCAATTTTTCCTGCAGCTATCATCAAGGATAGCTGCAGCCCAACAAGTGCTATTGAAAACTACTGGGAAGTAGTACAGGCTTTGTTATGGGCTAGGTGCATTATTAAAAACATTCAGGCTAGAAGGGACCTTGAAAGGTCTTTAGTCCAGCCTCCTGCTCAGAGCAGGGGCAACTCTGAGGTCCAACCTGATTGCTCAAAGCTTTGTCCAGTCAGGTCTCAAAAACCCTCAAGGATGACAATCTCACCAGACAACCCAGTGGGCTTGAACTGCTCATGCAGCTGAAGGAACTTTACTCCAAACAGTAGGAGTACAGACAGCTAGGCACATCTGTAAGGCTGCAGGGTAGCTGGTGTTGGTGTTGCTGTCCTAGCTCAAATAACAATGTGGTGCTCTCTTTGCATCAGGGTATGTACCCCTATACCACAGCCACATTGTGTACTGCAGCATAAATTACCCTGGCATGGTGCCCTACAATGCCTCTACTTCCATAATATACATTTAATTTTAAAAATGGGACAGAGCTAATTGGGAATGGGCTTTCCTTTCTTCTTGGTGGTTATGGCCAGGCAGGTTTGCAGGTCATGCCTATGGCTCTGGACCATAGACACCTCCAAAAACACAGCTCCAAAGGGCTTCTGTTGAAACAAAATCCTTCTAAAATTTTGATCTAATAATGTTTGTGTTCCATTAATATTAGCTCTGCATCTGGGAGCTTTCCCCTGATGTGAGTTCAGTGTGTTCATTCCTGTTGCAGGCAGTGTCCTGTGCAAGCCCTTCAATGTGCCAGCACATAGCTTTCCCCCCCAGTTTTAGTTTTTTACCTAGTTGTAGTGATTTTACAATTCCATTCCCACTTTATATTATAAAAAGATTTCTTTATTAAAATGTAGAACTACTTGTAAATATATTGAAATTGGTCAGTCACAGAGCTGTACTTTTCTTTATTCTTCTTCTGCAGTACATATTCATTATCTTCCTCCTTTCCTGTCAGAATGGGAGTAAAAAAATTTATTCTATTACACAGACTTGAAATACTAAAATCTTTGATGTGGATAATTTAAACTTATAATACAGTAAAATGGGGAATAATTATATATTACAAATTGAATCTCAACATTTCTATTGTATTCAGTCTGTCTTGTGTTCTACTGGACTATTCAGACTGGCATCAGCAAGAGTCTTCCACTGAAGTGTATTATGACTTGAAGACTGTTGTTATGAATAGTCAATTCTACCTTTATTTTGTTTGCTTCAAACTTTAATTTATTCTACATATGCATTTCAGATTTCACTTTCAGTGATTATAAAGATAATGCAGCCACTTGCAGTGAAGTTAAATGAAAAGCTAATGTTAAATCCACTGCCTTTTTTCCTCTCTTCTTTTTTTTGTTTTCGTTTTTGTACTTTTCGAATGCTGTGCTTATGAAGTACATCACCAAAAAGTTTCAGGAGAGGTGTATGTAGCCACAGACTGCTCCTTCTGTGGGTGAGATAGTTATCTGATAACTAACATTGTTCAGATGTCAGACTTTGCTTCTAATTTTGGGATTAATGTCTTTTCATGGACCAACTTTGTGGTGCTTGTGTCTTAAGCAGAAAGAGATGGACCTGTGCCCATGAAGCTCGCCACAGTCTTTCTGTTCTCATTTTGAGTTATGGATGCCCTTGTGCCCCTGCATCCTCCTCTGATGACTGGCATTGCATTGCTCATACTAAATGAACCAAGAGAACTTCATCAGACCTGTGGCTAATGTGGGAGGAAAATTTGCAGGAATAATACCCAGATTCAAAAAAAAAAATATTTAAAGGTTTGTTATAAAAATATCCGTGACAGGCCATGTATGTTACTCATTGAGCAATCAGTCTGTGTGGAGGCAGCTAAGGACTGATCAGTGTTCCAGTTCTATCCAAAATGTAAGCTGATGTTCATAAGTTGACTTGTACTTGCATTTCAGAGGGCTGGTTTCAGCTTCCTCTCATAGAGCCACAGGACAAGGAGACATATTAGAGAAGAGAACAAAATCTTTATGAGTTAGGGGGCAGAAATAAGTTTACCCAGAAAAATTATTGAAGAGGTTTGCAAAAATGTAGAACAGGCACATTTTTCTCCATGAAGGAGAAAGAAACCTGCAAAAGGGCACCTTCAGAGAGAAGTGGGATAGACAATTTTCCCTTACCTTCTCCTGTATGGGTCATGCACATCTAAGTTAAATCTGTATTTATGCATTTCTGTGATTCTTTAAATACTGTGTTGTTAAAAATCTTGTTGCTGTAAATATCTGGTTTCCATATAAGAAGACTACCTGTACTGACTGAACAGGAGAAAGTTAACTAGATCAGTGCAAGGATTCCTCAGAGGACTTGCAGAGATATGGAGCAAGCCCACAGATGATAAAAAACTGAGAGGAACTGTTGACTCCCTTGAAGGCAGGGAGGCCCTCCAGAGAGACCTCAACAAATTCGAGGATCGGGCAATCACTGACTGTATGAAGTTCAACAAGGGAAAGTGCTGGATTGTGCACTTGGGATGAGGCAGCCCTGGATGTACAGACTGGGGAATGAGAGGCTGGAGAGCAGTGCCATGGAAAGGGACCTGGGGGTCTTGGTTGACAGAAAGTTGCACATGAGCCAGCAGTGCCCTGGCAGCCAGAAGGGCCAGCCCTGTCCTGGGGGCATCAGGGACAGCATGGCCAGCTGGGCAAGGGAGGGGATTGTCCTGCTCTGCTCTGCACTGGGGCGGCCTCACCTTGAGTGCTGGGGGCAGTTTGGGGTGTCACAATATATAAAAGATATTGAACTGTTGGGGAGTGTCTAAAGGAGGGCCATGAGGACGGTGAAGGGCCTTGAGGGGAAGCTGTGTGAGGAGTGGCTGAGGTCACTTGGTCTGTTCAGCCTGGAGGAGACTGTGGGGTGACCTCACTGCAGTTACAGCTTCCTTGTGAGGGGCAGTGCAGGGGCAGACCCTGATCTGCTCTCTGTGGTGACCAGTGACAGGATTCTAGGGAATGGCCTGAAGTTGTGTCAGGGAGGTTCAGGTTGGATATCAGGAAAAGGTTCTTCACCCAGAGGGTGGTTGGGTACTGGAGAGGGCTCCCCAGGGAAGTGCTCACAGCACCAAGCCTGACAATTCAAGAAGAGTTCGGACAACACTTTCAAGCACAGGCTGTGACTCATAGGGGTGGTGTTGTCCAGAGCTGAGAGTTGGACTTAATGATCCTGATGTGTTCCTTCCAACTCAGCGTATTCTGTCAGAAGCTTGGACAGATAATAATGAAGTATAAAACTACAAAAGGGTATTTGGGTTAGGGTTAGGTATAAAGCCAGAGATAGGAAAGAAATTTTTATTTAAAAAATATATTAAAATGAAGACAGTATCTGTATGAAAATGGGTAATGGGATAAAGCGAAACTCAAAAAGGGGAAAATTACTGACCTATAACTCTTCAGCCTAGAGAGTCTTGCAAGTGAAGAGCTCATCTTTGCTCAACAGATTTTAATTTCTGACTGAAGAAAAAGGTTTTTGACATACAATTTAGGGTATTCAAGGAACACCAAAATGAGCTGCACAGGCATGTTTTCATTTTCAGAAAAATATCCCTGCCCATAGCAGTGGGATTGGAACTAAATGATCTTTATGGTCCCTTCCAACCCAGGCTGTTCTATAATCACAGCATTATGAGTTTACAAGACCCAACGTGCCCCTCATTTTATTTTTTTCTCCTCCTATTTCCTTTCTCTTTGTGAAACAAGTGTGAGACGCACACATAAGTGTATGCATGTCCTTCAGCACCCTTTTCTGAGATTTAGATTGTTTCACATGTTTCACAAGTAAATGTTGCAACATTTACTTCTCTGCATTTCCCCATTTCTTTTCATTTACTCGCTGTTGAAGTAGCAGGTTCATGCTGAGTGCAGGGAAGATGGTGTGTGGTATTGTTTCTTCTGGCATAGGGCACCTTTAACTCAGACTCAGTATGAGGCTTTGCTGAAAGAACTGTTGAGCACAGAAAAGGGTATTGTTTTTCATACAAATCTCTTGGCCAAAAAAATGCTGCTTCATTGAGGCTGCTCAGAGTTTCACATCCTGATTGAATCACATGAATAGTTTTGGCCAAAAGAGGGGAAAATACATGACATTTTGCAATGCTTGTTTCAAATGACCCATAAAAAACCATCACAGTGCTTCAGGATGGGCTTGTAGAGAAGTGCAGGTCTGTGCAGGGAGGATGCAGTGCTGCTTTTCTCCCTTACTGAGTGGTAACCCCAGGAGGGATCTGCTGGCCAGCGGGGACACAAGGTTCAATACTTCCTTGTCCTAATGCCAGTGAGTCTGTAAAACAGGGATGGAAACCCCTTGACCCTTTGCCTTGGCTGGATAAATAGAACACTGAAATTATTCCTATTTTATGTAAGTTTATTTATGTGCCAGTACAAAGATATTCAGGGATTTCATTCCTTCATGGTAAAAGAAATGTGTTTTAAGGTGCCTTTGTGACTTTGCCAGTGTTTCAGCAATCAAACTCTGGCCTTTTAAAAACTGTGTTTTTTAAATGTCATGGCAGTTAAGATAATATTAACAGTACCTCTAGTGATGCATATGGGGACTCTTTTATTAGGCATCTTACCTTTTAGCATAAACTTCTTGTTATTTTTTTCCTCAAAGAACAAGGCAAAAAAATATGATTTTGTGGAGGGATCCAAAGGTAGAATTATCTTCCAGATTGCAAGAAAAAAAAATCTTGTAAGAGCGTAAATCATGATTTTTCTGCATTTTTTTTTTTTTTGTGTCTATCTCAAAGGAATCAGTTACCTAATCTTCTAATCAAGACTTGTTACAAGTCAAAGGTGGAGACCAGACTCTTCATTTAAGGAAAATTAAAAGGAGGTCCCACTTAAGGGTCTAAATCACCCATATCTATTCCAATGGTACCCTACAGTACCTGTGAACAAGTGTCACATGTTGGAAGAGAAAAACTGTTCCAGTGATACCTAATATTAATCACACCCCTAAGTGTGTGCTGTCCATGCCACTCCTGTATGTAATGTGCAGGCTGCTGCCATCATTATTTAAAGGAGGAGGAAGAAATGACGTTGAGGAGTTGTAGATGACAAAGTGTAATTGTTTTTCAGCCTATGTGAAAGTGCTTGCCAACTTGTTAATACTTGTCCTGGGCACCTTCATTGTATTTATGTATACAGCAGGTGAGTGCTTTTACTCTATAAAGAAAATGTAATTCCATTGACTTTGCCAAAATTGAATTAATACCATATATAACTTGATTTCAAGCTTGTAAGAGCTTTCAGAAATATTGAAATTTTTTTCTTTTTTTTTCTTTTATCCCCAGAAATGTCTGTGCTGCCGGCCCAGGGAATACAGAATGAAGACAGTGTATGTGAATAAACTGTGTGCTGAGGCACAACCAGGCTGCTTTGAGTAACCTGTCCTATAAGCTTGGATGGTGATCACTCCCTTCAGCCATGGAAAAAGGATGATGGATGGATTATGACTTTATCCCACTGTAGGGAGGGTTTGAGAAAAATGATTTGTGCTCTTTTGGACAGGCCTGAGCTGCTCAAGCAGCTGGATCCTGCCCTGGCTGTGCAGTTCAGCTGCAATTAAGACATCTAAATGTGGGCACTTTTGTGTGTGTGCTGGGTGTCTACGCTCTGCTGACAGCAAGTCTGGCTTAGTCTGTGGGGCCTAGAGAACCATTCATCTAGGGTAGTGAGACATCTTCAGCCTCATGCAGATGTCTTAGAGGGCCTGTGGGAAATCTCTGCCCTGCTGGAGGCCACTTAGAAAACCCAGCTCATCTCAGTGATGGTAGTCATTGAGATGACTACTTTCATCTCAATGATAGTGGGTATCTGCTGCACACTGCCTGATCAGGAAGAAGTAGATCAAGCAGCTTTTTCAGAAAACCGAAAAAAGTGGACTTCAGGATCCTTAGAACAGGAAACAAGTCAAAAAGCCAGACAATAAGCCCAGACTTCAGAAAGGCAGAATTTGGCTTCTTCAGGGATATGCTTAGGATAATCCTATAGGAGGTGGCCCTGGAGATAAAAGGAGTTCAGGAGACTTGGTTGATATTGGAGGATTGCTTCCTTCTAGTTCAAGAATGGTCTCTTCCACTGCTACTGAGTAAATACTTTTTAATAGTAAGATCCTCCTTCAGAAATGTGGGGACCCAGAGAACAGTGGGAAAGTTTGGAGCAAGAAAGACTTTGGTAGAAAAAAGTCAGATTAGAGAATACTTAAGCAAAGCAGACCTACATAAATCCATGGGGCCTGATAGGATGCACCCATGAGTGCTGGGGAAGTTGCCAGACATTATTGAGAGACCACTGTCTATAATCTTTGAATGATAATGATGACTGGGAGAGATGCCTGAGGACTGGAGGAAAGCAAATGTCCCTCCTATCTTCAAGAAGGGCAAGGAGTAGAGCCCAAGAAATGAGAAGTTTATCAGCCTCATCTTGATCTCTGTGAAGGTAATGGAAGGAAATGGAAGCCATTTCCAGGTGCATGTAGGACCGAAAAATAATTTGGAGTAGTTAGCATGGATTCTCCAATCTGATAAATGGTGAAATGACTGGCTTGGTAACTGAGTGGAAAGCAGCAAATATTGTCTACCTAGACTTCAGTAAGGCTTTTGATACTGTCTTCATTGAAATGCTGATGAGGTGTGGGCTGGATGTGCAAACAGTTAAGCAGATTGACAACCAAGTGTCTGGGCTCAGAGACTGGAGGTCAGTGGTATGAAGTCTACATGAAGACCAGTAGCCAGTAGCATATCCCAGGAATCAATCTTCGTTCTGGCCCTGTTTAACATCAAAATGAGGGGACAGAGTGCACCCCCAGCAAATTTGCAGAGTGAGAAAAGTGTCTGATAGGCCAGAGGGACCTTGACAGGCTGGAGAAATGGGTTGACAAAAACCTCATGGAGTTCAACAAAGAGCAGAGCAGAGACCTGCTCCTGGGGAGGAGGAGCCCCATTAGCAGTGCCCAGCTGGGGAGCAGCCCTGCAGCAGGAACCTGGGGCCCTGGGAATGTGCCCTCGCCTCACAGAGGCTCAGGGGCATCTTGGGCTGCAGTAGGAGGAATGTTTCCAACAGGTGTGCAGAGAGGATTCTTCCCTGCTACTCAGCACTGGTGAGGCCTCATGGAGAGCTGTGTCCAGCCCAGCCCCTGGATGCTGCTGCTCCTCTGTGCTTTGCTCCTTTGTGGGTGCATAGAGAGGCTTTATAACCTGACTGTATTTCTGCATATCTGAATAATTTTAGTCAGATAAAAGTGCTCTGTGCACATGACTGTCTGCCTTGGTTATAGAGCAAGCTGGAATGGCCAGCAGAGATTTGGGCATGATACTTGTAGGTGTTTCAGACCAAGTTAGAAGAATCTGCTTCTGCATGGATTGTGGAGAACAATTCAGACTGAAGAGTAACCCAAGAAATGCCTTCATCATCAAAGGAAAAAGCTGAATTGACTCCCCAAGGTGAGAACTGGTCCCACCTCCTTGCTTTGGGACATCCCAGCTGAGAGGTAGCCAACTTCTATCCATGAATGTGAACTGCTATGCTGTGCCACGCTGCTTTTATTATTCTGTGCTGTGTTGTTAGCTATGAGAAAAGGATTGCTCTTCTGCTTTTATAATTTGGTTTAAAATGCCTTAAAACAAAGGAAAAAGTCACTTGATATTTGGCACTGTGGTGCTGGGGTTTGTAAGACATGTTCCAAGCCTTGAAGGTTACAAAAGGAGGGATTGTTCTGAGCCTTACATGATTTCAGGCTGCAGCATCTTGCCATGGCAAGGTCTTCTCTGAGTAAGGGCAGGCTTGTCACATAAGGCTTCCAGAGACCTTCAGTGTGGAAAGGGACATGTTCACATGGTTTTTGCCCAATGTCAAGAAGGAGTGAAGAGAATTAGAAAGATGATTGAAGTTTTAGTACTCTAATTTAATACTCTGAATATCATGTTATATCTTCTTTAATGGGTGATTTGAAGTTCCTGTCCTTAAATACACTGACATTGCCAGGACAGGTAGGCTGAAAATGTTTGTGGTGTTAGTTTGTGTGTCTAGTTGCAGAAATGTTTAAAACTGTAGAACTTCTTTTAACTGCTTATTTTCCAGGTATGCTCCAGGAAAGGAAGTGACAGAGAGTGAAGGAGGCAGAGGTCCCTATTTACCATCCCCAGTTGCTTGCTGAGCTTTTCTACTGAATGGCTCAAAACGGTACAGATGATGAAGTAGTTTCTAAGAAAAAAATTATCCATTGTGCACTAATGTAGTTTTCAAGGAAAATTCCTTCTGAATCATCACAAATGTTCTGTAATAGTTATTAGAGGACCTATTTTACATCCATAAATAGTTTCTTTTATACTTAACTTCAAACCAAGTGTCTTTCCAGCTTGAATTAAAGTGTTGCTTTGTCAGACCATTTGTTGTTGCAGTAGCTGGTTGATTACAGATGTACATCTTTTTTTTTTTTCTGGTCTTTTTAGTGGGCAAATCACTATGGTAACCACATTACAGAAAATTGCTTGTTCTCCTTAAAATACCCTTCAGAAAAAGGTCATTTGTTATTAACATTTTCTGACTAAATCCAAAATGTTAACATCAAGAATATTATCACTGTTTCTATACTTACGTGGGTTTTTTTTCTTTACCATGCACCTATCAGTTAACTATCAAAACAGGACAAAATATTGAGACTCCAAAACAATTGAGAAGCTGTAGACTTTTAGGTATGTTTGAAATATCAAGATTCACTCACGTTGCTGCATTTCAGCTGCTGGCGTGCATGGCTTTGTTCAATTGTTTTCAGTTCTCTGATTCTGAGAAAAATCCAGGCTGAAGTTACTCTTTCAACCTCTGTGTGCTATGGTTGAAAGGAAGGGCAGGCAGGCATATGACTATTATGGGCAGCCGTCTGTTGTTGATTTATGAAATAGCTGTTCTGGATAGTCGCTCAAAAGCCTGGAAATGGCTGGTTAAAGGTTTCTATTCTAAGGGTAAAATGTGTCCAAGGGGTGTTAGATGGGAAAAATCAGGTCTGATTGTAAAATAGGGTCCTAGCCTGTGAAGTGAGAACATACAAAGTTGTTCTCTTCCTGGCGTATGCTGCTTGTGTTCTGCCTGATTGGACATGCTATTTCTTTGCCATTTTACATTATCTACATTGCTTGCAAAGGATCTTCACATTTGTATAGTTTTTTTTTTGGTTTGCAGATAGCTATTTGCAGCTTTTATCTATGCTCAGTAAACATCAACAAAAAAAAAAAAAAATCCCCTTTCTTGGACTTCCATCATTTTGGAATTGACAAACAAGTTTAAAAGGCTGCCAAAAGAAAGCAGGAGTTGGAGGAAGTTAATTCACATTGATGTGTGCATGCCACTGATAGCAAGTTATGCCTATGACATTCTGACATTGCCTCTCAAAAAAGAGAAAGAGTGGAGTGGAGTGAAAGACTAAGAGGATGTTCATTTAATTGGAAAGCCTACTGAGATCTGAGACAGCTGAGGCAAAGGATGCACCCTTTTTCTGCACAATGGCATTGGCTGAAGGTTGTATATAAGGTGGCCTTATTAAAGTGACAAGGCAATTTAATTCTTTTGTGCACAATGATTCTACTTCATTGATTTACAATGGGAAGGATATAATTTTGCTAGTGTTGGCAAAAAGCTCAAATGTCAGGCTTTTCAAATTGCCATACTTGCCTTGTTCAGGATGAATAATGAATAAGTCACCTTTTGTCTACAGTTAAATATTCTTGAATAAATACAAAGAACATAAAAGACATAAATGATTGCCTGATTTATATTTAAAATAAAGATCAACATTGTGATAAATGGTTGAAAATGCTTAGTGTGAAGTAATATGACTATGCTGATAATTACGTTATCAATTAAGGGGCAGCCCAGGTGTGGAGTGTTATAGAATGGATGCCAGAGAGAAACCCCCAGTGTGGAACATGCCAAACTTGTCTATCTGGAAAATGTGGGTGAGGGAGTGAAGAGACTCTTAGCTATGCAGGGGATCACATATTTAAAATTGGACCATTTCATGTACCGGAACATCCTTTCTCTCAGGAATCTGTGGCTGTTGTTTCTTGCTTTGTCATTAGCAGGATGCACTGGTCTCATTTCTGGAAACAGATATTGCTTCATTTATTTCTGAATGTTTGAGTGGTCAGAGAAGGCTACTCATCATTTCTCAGGATCTGTCTTTAGTCAGAGAGGAACAGATCTTAAAAACCTGCTGAGTCAAATTTTTACAGGTGGCAAAGTTGTCAACACCTCAGTAAAATCTGGAACAATTTTGAAGAAAAAAAGATGCAAAAATATACTGAATCCTCTTCATCATGTGATTCCTAGACCACGAGTAGCAACGCTTACCTCTATCTGCACAAACATGCAGGTTCCAGTTTATCTAAAGTAATTGTGTTAACACTATGCTGATCTGTTGGGTTTTTTTTCCCTCTGGGTTTTTTTTTTTAAATTTTAAAAAGCTTTCTTTGTATTTATTTAATTTCTCAATGTCTTAAGATGATCAGAAAGATGGTGCTGACCACAAGAGTGTGGTAAGATTCCTCAGCCTCATGCAGGGGCAGCATGTGCTCTTCTCTTTCTTCTGTGGCAACTTTGATTGTACCTTGTCCATCCAGGCTCTCCTGATCTCATGTTCTCATTTTTCCACACTTTTCTTTGTTTAGTGGGTACAAATATTCTCCTTTTTATCCCTTGTCCCAAATCGCCAATCTTCAGAACTACCCTTGCTTTCCATGTGTATATGCCCCCATTTCTCGTCCCATTGCATTTCTCACCTTCATGGGATATGTTACAATGCAAAGTGGGAAAGAGCTATTTCACCCTCTCTCCTGCCCATTAGCTCTAAAAGCCCAACAAAAACCAGTAGCTCAAAGAAAAGTGCTCCTGCCTTACTCACTATCAGTGTGCTGCTTGTTTATCCCCACATGGGGTGATGGCAATGGCCAGTACTAGTCCGGGAGCAGAAGCTGCCTTCTTCCACTCCATCCTGGAGTTTTAAACCAGATGTTGAGAGGGACTGGCTTTTCCCTTGCTGTTTAGAATTCCTGTGGGTGTTCTTCAGCCTCTCTATCAAAGGTTTCTCACTGCTTGGCTGTTTTCTGAAGGAGTTTGTGTTTTGGCAACTTCTCTATAAAAGCTTAAGATGTTCCCTGTTTTTCCAGTGTTTCCTGCTTTTTCTAAAATATTGTTGGCTGGTGATTCCTGTAGTACCTGTTTCTGACATGGCTTTTAATTCCTAGGGCTGAGTAGTTTTAAAGTTATGTTAAATAACTCTTTTACAGTGGGTCACTGTTAGAAAAGAAAATCTAATTTCTTATGATAGGATCTGAAAAAATATATTGACAGGGATTTATCATTCTGAAGCTGCCAGGTGTGTTTCTTTCTTTGTATTCACTCATCCACCATTGAATAGGATGAAGTTATGCTATAAAGAAAGAAGCACATTAGAAGAACATGAACATTGCATGCTACTTTTAGAGATTCTGAATGATTTTAAGCTACACATGGCTTAAAAATCTTTATTGGTCAAAAAATGCATCCAGCGGGCGCTTCCATTTACCCATGCTGTATGGAATATCATAGCCTTGGCTGTGCCTTTTTGTTCAAAGTTGCTGCTACAGATTTAAACGACAGAGAAGCTGCTGTACTTCTGGATCTGTGGAAACAAACTCCTTTATGATTTCTTTAGGTCCCGTGATAACAGTGCAGTTACAGGGGCTTTACTTGTAGAAGGAGTCTGTACGAGTAAGTGTGGTGAGCTACAAGGGGCAATGAAGGTAGATTGGAAAACACGGTGTGCAATAACATTCCTCTTGGATCCTGGGCAGAGTCAATCAGTGCTTTATCTACAGCAGTTGTGACATCATTCTCCCAATAAGGCTGCATGAGCTGCATGGGCCAGCTTCTGCTCAAACCTTGCTCCCTCTGGTTGTGTTCCCGGTCCATCTGAAATCTTATGTTCTCCCTGAATTAGGAGATTTTGCTAAACCTTTTTCATTGCTATTTTTGGGTAACTCCAGCTTCACAATATGACCACGAGACAGAGGAGTGAGGTGTGTTTTCTGTATAAAAAAGCATCAGACTCTTCATACAAAACTTGTAAAAGACTGAAATAATGTCTGTGTTCACACACCCATTAGTCATGATTAATAAGAAGCCCCGTGGGATTGCTAGTCCCTCTTTTTTTTTTCGGCCACTTGCTATCATGAAAAGCAAATGTAAAATATCATCCTGGACTTAACTGATAGTGTAATCAGAATAACGCACATAGTTTGAACACTACTCCTCTGCACAGGGAGAATGGGCAGATGAGGCATGCACCTGCTATTCCAGTGAGGACCAAATGGGCACCAAATTTTGATTTTCACCCAAAAGGAGACTTACAGAGGGGAATGATTTCCAAATCAACATCCATTAAGCAAGAGAATTCAGTATACAATGAAAATTTCACAGAATCATATACTAACTTATGTTGGAAGGGACCTCAAAAGATCACATGCTCCAACCTTTTGGTCTAGTGCAAAGGCTGATAGGAAAAATAGCATAATTAGAATTCTTAACTCCAAATACTTGGCATGCATCCAGAAAATGTTGAAAGAACAGACGATTTAAAAGATTCACTTACCTAGCCATGCATTTCAGGACTTCTTTGCTAGGTTTGTTTTTGTAAGAATATACACAAAAGTATCTCTTTTAGTACTGGGGACTATTAGTGCTAACAGCCCAAATCTGAGCAAAGGAGTTTTGCCAATTGCATTTCTGCGATCCTCACCTCTCCCAGCTCCACACATTCACCATAAGAAATGTCCTGTAAGGTGCTTTAAAAAAAAATCCAAGCATTTGATAAGGTGGTTTATATTTCAAAAATAAGACTGAGGAAACTGGAAATATAAAGATGAATGCTGTTTTTTACTCACACATGTAATTCTAGCATCTCTTTTTGTTTTGACATTAAACTAAGTCTCCTGAGTAGAAACTGAATGTTACACTTGCAAGATGCCATTTTTAGGAAGGATTTATAAAGCACTGTTCAGGTAAATGGTTCTCCAAATCTCCTTTGTGTGAGCATTGTGTGAGAAACCACTGGAGTAACAAGGAGAAAGTAGACTCTATTTTCTCCATCCTTCTTTAAGAAAAATTCTGAGAACTGTGCAAACTCCTGGACTTATGTGAACTGCATTTTTCAGGTAATTGAATTACTCTGACCTGTCAGCATAGTTTAGGTATAATTTGTCGTCCGGGAAGAGGTTGGTGACTGCTGTTCAGAACTGGTCTTGTGTGTACACAAAGATTTCTTTATAACTGAAAAACTCAGGTTAAAAATAAAAATCAATTCAGTTCAAAATAGGAAGTCAACGTATCTTTTTTCCCCAGATGAAAGTGGGTTGTTTTCTTTGTGCTTTAAGGATATGCTGAAGTAAAGCACTGTGTGCTACATAGATGTTTCTCAGCAATTGAGCTGGGTCTCTTCCTTGGTGCGTGATGGAACACCACGCACTTGTGGCCCAAATCTTTTAGTTCTTAATTTTCAACTTTTACTGAAGTGTTTTTAAGGTCAGTGTGATGCTTTTTCTCTTATTTTTGTCCCTGTGGCTGACTTGTGATTTAATTTTTTTTTTCAAAGCAGCAGAAGTAATGTGCATATATGTCAGGATAGGAGGCCCCCAGAAGAAGCTCCTGCAATACCAATGCAGAACACAATTTGGCTGTTGTGAGGAGTACTGTGAGGAGATAAGCTAGCAAAGAGTGGCTAGGAAGGCACTTATTACACTTATTAAAGCACTGTGCTGGGGCCAGTACTGTTCAATATCTTTGTTGATGACATGGACGAGGGTATTGAGTCTTTCATTAGGAAATTTGCAGATGACACTAAGCTGGCAGCGTGTGTCGGTCTGTTGGAAGGTAGGAGGGCTCTGCAGAGTGACTTGGAATGGTTGGATGGATGGGCAGAGTCCAATAGGGTGAAGTTTAATGAGTCCAAGTGCCAAGTCCTGCATTTTGGCCACAATAACCCCCTACAACATTATAGGCTGGGGATGGTGTGGCTGGACAGTGCCCAGGCAGAAAGGGACCTGGGGGTGCTGAACTGGACGTGAGCCAGCAGTGTGCCCTGGTGGCCAAGAAGACCAAGGGCATCCTGGCCTTTATCAGGAATAGTGTGGCCAGCAGGAACAGGGAGGTCATTGTTCCCCTGTACTCGGCACTGGTGAGGCCACACCTTGAGTGCTGTGTCCAGTTCTGGGCCCTCAGTTTGGGAAGGATGCTGAGATGCTCGAGCGCGTCCAGAGGAGGGCTACAAGGCTGGTGAGGGGCTTGGAAGAGAAGCCCTGTGAGGAATGACTGAGGGAGCTGGGGGTGTTTAGAAAAGGAGACTCAGAGGTGACCTTATCACTCTCTACAACTCCCTGAAAGGTGGTTGTAGTTAGGTGGGGGCTGGTCTCAGAATTCTCCAAGCAGCAACTGACAGAACCAGAGGACACAGTTTCAAGTTGCGCCAGGGGAAATTTAAGTTGGGTATTAGGAGAAAGTTTTTTACAGAAAGGGTGATAAACTGGAATGGTCTGCCTGGGGAGGTGGTGGAGTCACTATTCCTGGATGTGTTTAAAAAGAGACTGGATATGGCACTTGATGCCATGGTTTAGTTGAGGTGTTAAGGCATGGGTTGGACTCGATGATCTTGAAGGTCTATTCCTACCTAATCATTCTGTGATTCTGTGATTTGCTTACAATCTTGTCCCCTCATAGTCTTGTGTGCTTCATTTCTGGCCCTCACAGGGGCATGGGCAGAAGCACAGGTAGAAGCTGAAGGGGGTGATGGGTCTTTGCAGGGACTTGAATTTCAGCACTCGGGTTGCTTCTGACACCGTGGGAAAGGTGATTGCCAAAGGCTTCAACTCATTTTCTGGGAGAAAGAGAATGGCTGACTGTCAGCCCCTTCTTGTGTGAACACCAGGTGACATGAAGGTGAAGTCTGGGTGAGAGACAATTTAACTCCCTACAGGCTTTGTGCATCATCAGGACCACCAATGAGGGATCATGCTCTGAGGCCACTGGTGGAGCACAGCTCAAGTTCTCGATTCAACCTGTTAACTGAGAGAGAATTTTGTCTGTGGAGAAAAGTGGTTTTAAGGCTCTGTTTGAAGGTTGCCTTTGGCTGATGTGGTACAAATGCTAATGCATATGTTGGCTTCCTGCAAGACCAACATTTGCTCTAATTTTATTTGCTTTTAGGAAGCCCATGCGAGATTTAATCAACAAAGGCCTATCTTACCAGCAAGTAAAGACCAATGGGAGCAGATATGCAATAAGCAGAAAGAAAAATAATGAGCAGCTCCTCCTTCTTTACCCAAGAGTCATCTGTAAATTCCCATCCCAGGCACAGTTTTCCGTGTTTTTTCAGCCTGGTTGCTAGAGTAGACTGTCAATAGGGTAGCCTAAAAGACGATCAGTTAGCAATGAATTCTCTTCCCTCCTTTTCAGTACTTGCTTTGCCTTCTGCCTTTTTCTGGATTTAAATGTTTGTGATTTTCACCTCTTTATCCATCATAGCATACCATTGACTGAATAATACACTTTTATTAAGCTGCCCTCTTTCTGTGAAATAAATGCCAGCAATAATCAGTCAATCATTCAATTCATATGAATGTGGAATTTAGATGTGGCTGTTTGAATTGGGTCTATAATATACCATTTCTTGGTACAGCATGTTCTTTGATAGTATTCTTTTAAATGACTGTTTCCAACTGCACTGGAAAGCACCTATGAAAGAAATTGTTTGCGATGCTATACTTAGTTTAAACGTCCTTTTTTCTTCAGCATTTCTGTCTGTATTTCATTTCTATGCAAATTATATCTTTGTGAGTTAGTAAGATTTTACAAGCCGGTTGAAATGCAGCTATGGAATGAATTATCACAGAAAATTTGGAAAATACGCCCATGAAAGGAAAATTGAGGAAAACATTTAAATCTAATTGTGCATTATTCAAAGAGAATTCCAGAGCAACTCTTGGGCGAATATTACATAAATGTATACCTACATTAAATGATTAATTTACCACAGGTAATATACTTGAAGGTTCAGGGACTATTTTCCTGTTAGCCTGTGCATGTAGCACTTCTCAGCTGAAATACAGCCTAGGTACACAAACGCACTTCACTTGCTCATGGGGAATTGCAGAGAAGGAACTGTGAGTGTAATGCTGTCGGCAGCTACAGAGCAGTGGCACCGCTCCCACTATCCCAGTGCTTCGTCTCCATTAGAGCAACTGTGACTGAGTTTAACCTTGAAGGAAGTCAACCCTTGATGACCAAGAATCATTTCATCTCCTCCCAAATATAAGGTATTCAGCCCCTCTAAATTCATTAGCAGCTGGCAGATCAACTGTGAATACTCTGAATAACTACCAGACTCTGAGCAATCGATCTCCATAATGGGAGACTTGATAGCTGTGTATTTGTCAGCCAAGACTAGTTTCCATGATTTGTGCCTCCAAGAGATATATGCTTCCCCTCATGAGACAGACTAGTTTGTGAGTGGTTTCACCCCTCACTAGCATTTTCCTAGGAAGATTGTGGGCTGATGTGCAGAGGCAAAGGTACTAAAGGGCCTTCAGTACTTTCAGAGCTCCCAGGGGAAAAAGCAACTGAAGTCCAATCCAAAGGTTGTGTTGGTGTCTCCAGAATCCAGGAGATACCATAGCAAAGCTCAACATGAACCATTTTTTTAATATGTATTTTAAAAATAGCTAATTCTACTCATGCCTCCCTATTCACAAGTCCTGAGCTGCATGTCCAGAGGGCCTGGCTAGAGCAGGAGGGTGCCAGTTATCTTCCACTCCTTGGATCTCCTGGGCTCTTCAGCACGTGGTTGATAAGTTGAGGTCACCAAGATGCACTTTTAGGGAATTGACTGCAACCATGGTCTTTTGAGACATCCTGACCTGTTTGAGTAATTCCTTAATACTTCCCTTTTGCTCGTTATGTTTATGTCTTAACATTCCAGTCCTGTCCACTACCTTTCTGTCATCTCATAATGCACACTGTCCTCTGTTTCAGTCTAGGTGCTTCCTCTGCCTGGGTGTTCTGGGAAGGTGTGTCTGGATGCTGGGAACTTGCACATCTGGCTACTATTGACACCTGCCACTCTTACAGCTCTGCTTCTGGTTTTCCTTTCTTTTCCTTCCTTTCCTTCCACACTCAGATATGCCCATTCACTCTCCATTCCTAACAATCTTAATACTTTTATTACAAATCTCTGTTTTCACAAATGAGTTTAATCAGTCTGGGTTTCTGCACCCAGCAGAATCTCTCCTCGTTTCTTATAGACTGTTAGCGATGGCCTATTTCTTCTCTGGTGCAAATACATCCCGAAGTCCTGAATTTTCTGAGGTACCCATGTAGCTAAGGACTAGATTAAGTAGAGCACCTGGGGACAAACTGAAGTGCTGGAAGATTAAAGGCAATAAAGCATAATATTGCACCCCCAGCTCCCTGCTTCTAGTAGCCCACTCAGCCTGGAGGCTTATATGGTGCTCCCAGCTTGAGTTCCAAGTTACTTTGAAGGTTCCTGGTTTGAGCAGATGGCTGCTTAGATGATGCCTAATGTGGCTGAAGGTCTATCAGCACCTGTACCTGACTCTGAAGAACTTGGTCTTCCAGGAACTGTACCACACAGACAGCTCAGCCCCTGGTGAAAATCCACAGGAATTATGCCTTGAGGGGCTGGTTTGGAGCTGTTAAGGTCACTGCCTGGGGGCTCCCAGCTCAGCCCATGGCTCTGAAAGTAACTGTGGTGCTGAACAAGGCATTCTGGCTGACACTTCAGCCATGATGTAAAAAGCTTCCACTAAAAACCTGTGCCACAGCTCTGCAGTGAAATCCACCCATTTATGAATTGTTGTTGGCTGTAGGAACACTTATACTGAACAAAGACAACATGAAGCTTACACAATCTTCTAATTTAAATAGTCATGGTAGTCCTCATCAGCAGTAGCCTTAGTGTGGCATTTTCTATATTTTTTTAATGAATGACAAAGGAAATTTAATCTTTAATTTGAGTTTCCATCAAGGATAACTTACATTGTGAGCTAGCAGTGAAGTTTCAGTGTGTGAGTATCTGAAGGGAGGGTGTCAGAGGATAGAACCAGGCTCTGCTCAGGAGTGCCAAGCAATAGGAAAGGAGGCAATGGGCAGAAACTGAGGCACAGGAAGTTCCACCTGAACATGAGGAAGAACATTTTTACTGGGAATAGACTGTCCAGAGAGGCTGTGGGTTGTTCCTCATTGGAGATATTCAAGAACCGTCTGGACACCATGCATGCAATTTGCTCTAGTGTGACCCTGCTTGAACAGGGAGGTTGGACCAGATGACCAACTGTGGTCCCTTCTAACCTGACCCATTCCATGATTCTGATTCCATAATACAGAATAGAGGGTTATGTGTGTGTGTGTGTGTGTGTGTGTGTGTGTGTGTGTGTGTGTTAGGGTTTTTTCTACAGTATTTTCTGCTATGATAGGTATAAAAAAAGTAATGTCTTAAAAAAAGCTCATAATTCTGTACTGAATGCATAAGTTTGTACATCCAGTATATTAATTATGTGGTGAATACAATGCATAGCAGCTCATAGGTATTAGACTTTATGTTAATTTTCAATGCTCTCAAAAACCAAGGGGATTCATTAGCTGGATGCAATTCAACAAAATCATAAAAATTAGTGAGTGTTCAAATAGTAGCCATATTCAGACAATATTTTTTCAGGACAGTAAAAGATAGGATTAATCTTCCTTAATTTTAGTAAGTTTAAATTAGATGTCCAAGTCCAACTTTGAGGCTTCTCCAAGCCTTCTAGGTTTTGTGTAGGAAGCATGTAGAGACAGTAATCTCCAACTGAACTGGAATGGAAGACTGTAAATTTGTAGATGATCTAGAAAGATGACAAGGCAATTATTACTCATTATTTTGCAGAAGAGAAGGGCTATGGAACACATAGCTAAGTCAACATCTTGTCTTTAAAATGAATATGGTGTGTAATTAAATCATCTGTCACAGAATCCAGTAAAATAATAAAAAAAATTATTTTAAAAGATGTAGAGAAGTTCAAGAAAAGGCCTGTTGCTGGGTTATTGCATGTACTTATTTGACTGTATCCCTGGGAAAGCCCTGTGCTTCTCAGTGAGATGGGGAGGATATACTGGGAACAAATACTTCCAGCTGCTGGCCAGCATCAGAAACAGGATATTATTCTGAACTGATTTTTGCTCTGATCAGTTTTGGGGTTTTATGTTCCTTTGTCTCCTTAGGTCTAAAGACTATCACTGAAATAACACTGCAGTAATACTGAGTAATCTCAGCACTGTCAAAATTTTTGTAAGTATTATGTTGCAAGAACAATTTATTGTAATATTTCTAAAGGCAGCTCTGAGTTTGTTTTTCCAAGGGGGCTCGTGACAGCAAGAGCAAAAGCTGACTTCTTCAAACACAGTGACCTTGGCCTTATGAAGTGAACGCATGTGGTGAGTTTTGATGCCAAGTTCCCACCAAAGCCTTTCTATCACTCCTTCCTAAGCTGGACAGGGAGGAGAAGGTAAAATGAAAGGTTTGTGGGTCAAGATAAGGACAGGGAGAGATCACTTACCAGTCACTGTTATGGGCAAAACAGACAAGACTTTGGGTAAAAAATAAATTTAATATATTACCAATCAAATCAGAGTATGATAATGAATAGTAAACCTAAATCTTAAAAAAAATACATGTTACCCCATTCCTCCCTCTTTCTTGGACTTAAATTTCCTCCTGATTCTCTACCTCATACTCCCTCAATGGCTCAGGTAGGTGGGAAATGGGGGCTGCAGCCAGCTCATTACACGGTGTCCTGCCCCACTGGCCCTCCATGGGCTGCAGGGCACAGCTGCCCCACCATGGTCTGCACCACGGGCTGCAGGGGAATCTCTGCTCTGCCTGGGGCACCTCCACCCCCTCCCTCACTGACCTGGGTGTCTGCAGGGCTGTTGCTCTCACATATCACTTCTTGCTCTGTCTGCAACTGCTATTGTGCACTAACTATTTTACCTCCTTAAATCTGTTATTCCCAAGGTGCTACCACCATCACAGATGGACTCAGCCCTAGTCAGTGGCAGGTCTGTCTTGGAGCCAGTTGGCACTGCCTACATTGGACATGGGGGAAGCTTCTGGCATCTTCTCAGACAAGCCACCCCTGTAGCCCTCTGCTACCAAAACCCGGCCACACAAACTCAATGCAAAGAAACATGTAATTCTTCATTGGACATCAGACTGTAACTTCAGTTTGCCTGACTGACAGATGACAATGCTTCCACTTGGAGTGTTGATTCTTGAGCATGATATGGAGGTAAGTTGGGAAAAGTATTACAGAGTTTACAAGAAGAGCCTTCAAGAGGGGTATCTTCTATGTACAGTCCTTGGTTTCTCATGTTGGAATAGGAAGTGTTGAAATGGAGCAAAGTCACCCACATCTTGTTCTGGACATTCCAAGGTATGAATTTAAGATTTTTAGTTATTTTTCTTTCTTGCTTCTAAATATTCACGCAGAAATGGATGGGATAGTAGAATAACAGGATAAAAATCTGTGAACTTTGGCTACTACAGTTTGAGTAGTTCTCTCTGTGACTGTCACCCTCTGGTCCAACCCGCTGACAAAGTCTGTACCTTCAACTTTCACTTTCCTTCTGTGACATTTGACCTTGGGGTAGAGTCCTACCCTGCTATGTACTTTACATTTGTATGAAAGAGAAATCCAGAATGGTTTGATAATATATTTAATCTAGAGCAAAATATGCCATATCCAGCAGCCCAGGGGAGGTGGGGATGCTGCAGCTATGTGCCTGCAGCTCCTCCAGTTGTGAGGCTGGAAATGTACTCCCAGGAGGCACAGACACATGGAGCACACATATACACCACATCTGTACATACATGGCTGGCCACACAGGTCACAGACAGACACACAGAGCACTCACACAAACACAGGCAACAACGACAGTCTCATCCTGCTCATCCCTGAGCAGAACCAGGAGGTCTCTAGTGAGAGCAAGCCTACCTAAACAGGATGGACCACTCCAGTGGCTCGGCTCAGACACTCAGTCTGCCTTACATATGGCCCCTGGATCCAAGTCCCCCAGCTGCTGGCCCCTGGATGTGTGAGACTCCCTATGTAGTTGTTGGCAAAGACCACATCACTCATCTCCCCCACACTCTGAGGTGGCTGGTTCTCCTCTGGGCCCACAGCCACCACCACACATGGTGTAACCCTTAGAGACACACAAAGTGGGTCCCGCTTCTAGAGACCCCCCTAACTCTGGAAGCTGGTGGGACTCCACTGGTCACACCCATAACCTGCTCCTCCCATGGTCTCACCCTTACAGACAGACAGACAGAGAGACGGACAGACACCTGGCTCATACTTATGTACTCACAGGTATCTCTGCTCATGCTCACACACTCACCAGCACACCCACACTCACTGTCCACCATGGCCATACAGACCCCCTGTGACCCGAGGTCACCTCTGGCTGATGCACTCAGACCCCATAACACAGAGGTACACAGAAAGAAGAGAGCCTGCACCCAGGAAAAGAGAAAGAAGTCTAATTAGGGAATAAACCAGACTGTATTCATCAGGTAAAAGGCATGGACAGACAAGTGTGCCAACCAGCTCCCTATTTACATGTGCCCATCCCTCTATTTCCTACATTTGTTCCTTCCTCAAGTCACCTAGATGCCTTCTTTCTCCACCTTTGTTTTCTATCCTAAGCATCTCATAATAAATCCTGGATAATCCCAAACTACTTCTTCCCTGTACCCCATATGCCCCACCCCTTGGCAGCACCACCCCAAGTCAGAAGGACGACATGGAGGGCTCATCCTGATGACTCATCCCATGGACTCCATGTCTGGGCACCTGGGTTGATGCCAATGCTGAGTCCACTTGGGATGGGCCTGGATAGGGCATTTATGCCTTGGGAGTCCTTCACTCAGGATCCCTGCCTTCTATTGTCTCTCTCTGTTCCTTTGTGGGAGCCTAACAGGTAACACTTTCCTGTGCAGCAGGAGGCAGTGGAAAGTCTTGGATTTCTACCTCTCTGCATTGCAGCAAGGGAAGTTGGAACTCCAGGTCTATGCAGTTGTCTAGCCAGTCTGTTTTTCACCTGCCATGTTCCAGTTTCTCCTCATGCAACCATTGCACAGGCTCTAGGTACCACAGGCCATGCTTTGTATGCATAGTGGGACAGGACCAAGACATTTTTTCTAGAAATACAATTGTGAAGAACATTGACACCAGAATATGGGAACACCTCAGAATAGAAAGGGAAATTTTTGCTCCAGGCCCCCAGCAGAGTGCTATTCATTCCAAACAGCTGCTCTTTTCCCCAAATATACATAAGGAGATTGATAACTTGATTTACTGTTTTTAGAAAAGTATTGAAACTTTATTCTTCTTAGGAGCATCATGCTCAATTTAGAGTTCTTGGAATCTGGACATGTAGGATTTCTTAAATTGCTCCACAGAACAGATTAATGAGCTGGGTAAGGTTGCAAAGGGAATCCTTTGCTGTGTCATTTTCATGGAGGGAGCTTTGCAAAAATGAAAATTCCAGTTACCTCTTTGCAAAGTTGGGTCTTGCCATTGCCACACCACGTTTCTACCAGACTGCTTGAGGCCAGCTGCCAGTGGGCTGGAAGGACAAGTGACTTATTCAAGTGTGCTGGGGATGTGTGTAGTACAGAAAAAGGAGTGAGCAGCACTGCTAGTTCAGATGTATTTGTCCTCAGAATAAGCACAAAATCAGGACATGTTCTTGCTGCAGAGGCTTGAATAGAGTCTTTCTCTTTACAGTGGCTGAAAGACAAATTCAGCCTAAAAGTAAAAGTATGATGAAGGAAACTCTAACAGTATAGAAAATTAACCATTGTTATAATCTCTCAAGGGCGGCAATGCCCTTCATTGAACAAATTTTAGCTCAGTATTCAGACATACATTCCAGCATAAGAAAGGCTTTTGAGCTTGAAATAACACATAGAAAGACAATTTTTTTAGTGCCATAGTGCACAAGGTTGGACTAGATGATTTTATTTTGTCCTTCAGGTTTGTGAGTTTCATGTAGTTCCTGTCTGCAAGACAGAGAAGCTTTTTTAGTGCATGCTAAAGGTGTTCTGTTTTTCAAATGATCACATGTGCAAATGGGATGACTGTGATGGGAAATGGGGAGACTGGTTATAGGGTGATAAAAAAGCAGCTGGTGCTAGGATATTAAGACATATTAAAAATACACCTTTCTCCATTATTAAAGATAAAACAACTCAATCTGCATAAAGAAGAAGCTAATGCATTGTGGTAATGACCAAATACCAAATGAAAGAGAAAAACACAATAGAAGAGAGGTCAACAGACCAGAAAGGGATTTAGGATAGTGAAAAGCAGTAGAAAGGAAGAAGAAGTGATTGTGTTTGCCAAAGATGCTGCTGTGATACCTGTGTATGCAGAGTCCCATTCAATGAGAAGAACTGGATCACCATTCTTTGAAATGTCTTTTTTTTTTTTTNCATTTTTTTAATTTTTTTTTTTTTTTTTTTTTTTCTTTTTTTTTTTGTGCTTGAGAGCATCACTTAAGATTCACATGTCTGGTACATCACACATACCTACTTGAATGCCTTTCTCCATGAGAAAAATTGTATCTTTCATCAAGGTAATGTATTTTTTTTAAACTGTCAGAATCATTCGAATGAAATGCATGAAGAAATCAATAGCAGAATTGTATTAAAGAAAAGCCACAGCTTTGCTCACAGTTAAAGGTTTCAAGTTCAATAATGTTGGACTTTAAAGAGAAGGAAAGAAATTTCCTTCATTTTTACTATAATGCACTTAATGCACCATACAGAGAAGAATAGAAGTGCTGTCCAATAGACCCTTTGTGTTTTCCTCAACCTTTGCTGTCAGCCTCCTTCTCCATTTCTTTTTAATTCTCATTCATTTTGAAAAAAGACCCCTCCACTGCGAACAAATTAAATTCCTTCCAGTGGCACTGCACCAGATATCACTGCATCCTGTCACAAACCATATCTGTGATGTTTAGAGAACTATCTTTTATTTTGAAATATTGGTAGAAAATATATTCCTGGTTCTGTTCTTCCCGAGGTAAGAAAGAAAAAAGAAAGATAAAAGAGTGGGCTACTGCCACAATGAGTACGTTTTTTTCAAACAAACCTGTTCTCACTACGTTTATACACAGTGAAGAAAAGAACCAGATAAGCAAGATGTAATTTCCTTCTGTCACAAATAAGACCATTTATTGAGGATTGTTTTCTTCGGCAGTCCTTTTATGTCAGCAATGCAGGACTGCCCTAAACCAGCTGCTTCTGTTTGGAGCCATTCTCAACTACCTAGCTACGATTCCTGGCTATACCTTAGGGATTGTTGTCCTCAGTGTTTGTCTCTTTGGTATCTCTAAGTTGTCTTCTTCCATTTAAGTGTACTTCAGGCAGTCATTTATCGCAACCTCCCTTTGAACTGAGCTCGCTTTTTTCCCTTGTTGTCTTTGAATATTCCTCCCACTGACAGCTACTCTTTCTTTACATTCTTTTTACATTACTTTGCGTGGGTTTTTCTGCCACCTACCTCTTACAAGAGAGTTTTGCTTTCTGAGTTTAAATAGCATTGCTAATAAATATTATTTATTTTTCTTAAGTAAATACTTTCCTGGTTTTCTGGTGAGGGAGAAAGGATTTCTGCCATGGAGCAGACAATTGCCTGTATCCTTACAAATACTTACACTGGGGTTTAGGTTCCCATGGTTTAGGTTCTGACCATTTCTGTGTTAATAAATTGCAGAGTGGCTCAACACTTCCCTGTCCCACTCTAACTGAAAAACTGGTTACCTTCCACCAGGAACAAACTCTAATCTGGTTTCCAGCTGAAAATCAGAGTCTCTAGGAATACTTACGTGTGGAATTATGAAAACATGAATGAGATTAAAAACTTGATGTCCAAGGAGACCACAGCCAATAGGACTGACTGACAATAAAGCCTTATCTTCACTTGCTCCCACATCCATGGTATTGCTTTGGGCTGTTGACTCCCCACACCAGAGAACAGTTTCTGTTTGATAGAATGGGCTGTGAGTCCATCAGCAGTTTTCCCGCCTCCTGCTATAATGCAAACAGCAATGACAAGGTACCTCTTTNTTGGTTCTTTTTCCAAAGATCCCATCAAAATGCTCCTCCTTTTGGGACAAGGAAAAAAAAAAAGGTGCTGGTGAACCCTTATTTACTTCCTCACATGCACAATAGCGATGCTGTTAGCCAGTTTGTACCAACTTCTTCTCTCTTCATGGACTTAGACTGGATAGAGGCATGATCACTGCCTGAGATTCCCAAACTGGTGAAAAAGCAAGTGGCTGTGCCAACTAAAAGGCTGCTGGAAGGTTTGCCTATGGTAGAATTATGAAAATTGAGGGAATGTTTGCTTTTAATTTAGTAGTGAGTCTAATGCATTTCCTAGAGAGCAAACAAAAATAAAAAGGTGTGAATAATAAAAATTCAATTAATTAATTGGTCTGACTTGCATTTATCTGAACCCAGTTGCATTAGAGATAATATCAAAAGCTTAATTTGTAGTTTGAAGTTCTGCAGTGCCTATCCCTCCCCCTTCTCCTGTAAAAAGCCTCTGTGGTGTCCTGTGTGTAACTTAGCACCCAAGTGCTGAAGTGCAGGCTGAACTGGGATCTGGGAGAGCAGGTGGATGACTGACATGCACACTTTGACCCACACTTGTAAGGCAATGATGAAACAGTGAGCCTGTCTCTAATATGTCAGGGATTGCCTAGTACTAGCTGGTTCAAACAGTTTAAAATGGACTGCGTCACCTCCTTTTGCAAAGCAACAGTTTCTCAGTATTGGCCAAGCAGTGAATTTACTACTCACGTTCTAACAGGTCAGAACCTCTAGCTTTTTTATTTCAAGGTAAGGGCAGCTTTTGCATCCTAGCTCTGCACCCAGAGACACTTATTCCATGTCTCTCCTGCCACTGCAGTCATGTAAGTCAGTGGAGGTGAAGGAAACAGGAGGGTCAGGATTTGCAGGCAGAGTCAAAGCACAGCCTTTACCTGCGGGGGAGGATGTGATGGGACAAAGTTTAAGGCTGCTGCTGGAGTTAGATCTGACAAGGAGCACACTGGTCTGGTGGAAGGTGTCCCTGACCAGGGCAGAGAGGTTGGAACTACATGATCTTTAAGGTCCTTTCCAACACAATCAATTCTGTGATTCTATGAAACACTGAAAGGGTCTATGGCAACGGCTTGTGAAAATATTAAAGATCAGGAAGATACCTGGAGCAAAGTAGTGTACTAGAAACCCGGTGTTGGTATTGCTCTTCTGTGTGCCTAAGGGCATCTTGATCATATTTTGTCCAAGGATGAAGGCATGGGAGGGGTAGCTCCGTATCACCATTCTTGTGGAAAGATTAATGATGAAGACCTGTTACAGGGAAGTCCATTTACTTTAAATAAACTCTTGTACTTACCTGGTGGCTTGGCAGCTTCCCTTGGTTTTTCCTGTGTAATGCTCTAATGAAATAGTGTGGACAAATCCTGTGACTATTTCCCTAGTTACTGTTGTCCTGGCAGAATGCTTAATGCACATTCATGACTGTAGCATTCAAAGCCATCTCCCAGCTCCACAACATCAGCCTCTCGTGTGTGTTGAGGAATTGAAAACTATCACGAGTTTCCACCCCTGGTCTCTTACCTGGGAACTGTCCGCTGGTGTAGCACCATGCCAGCCATTCCTGCACTCCTGCAGTCTTTACCAAGGGGTTTTACCAAGGAGACAGCAGGCTGTTTGCTGCTGGTTTGCATGGTGCCTTGTGTGGAGGACTTTGTACACATTCCCTGAGCACCACCTGTCCCAAAAAAAAGAGACAGGGTGCAGCTATGGATCATCAGAAGGGTCAAACCCCACTGCAGCTCAGCCTTTCAGGGAGCAGCAATATATTAAAATACTGTCTGTTTGTAAAACTTCCCTAGACTGTCAGATCCTCTAAGTTTAAAAAATGTGGGATACAAGACAATAGATATTTTCAGAAAGCATCTGCTGTAAACAAAAATGTGCACGTGCATGTGGCTGCATGTAATGGTTACACAGGATTTATGAGAGCGCTGCAAAACCAGCTAGATTTTGTGTGCAGATATATATGGAGACTATTTTTATAGTCTGCATGTGTGTGCACACACACATTTAAATGCACAACAGTATGAGATCTCTTTTGGTGCTCAATACTCCTCTGGTCTTCAGTAGTTTTCACTCAGAAATGGTACCAAGAATAACTGAATTTGTGGTCAAAAACTGTCTGCCTGGGACGTGGTACTGTACCAGGTGCTCTTGCTGCCTTCATGCTCCAACAAGCCTCGTGAATAGGGACTGGAATTGCTCTATGTAGACAAATAGTTTTTACTAGTTACAGTAAACTTCCCTAAAAAAATACTATTTTTCAGGATGTAAGTGGTTGTAGCCATCCTGTCTTTACTTGGACATACCTACTCAAGTATACAACATTCTTGACGTTTTATATGTGTTAAGTTACAATGGAATTAGAACTTGAATTTGAAAACTGTTTTAGTAATTGTTAATGGTCTGTGGGTCTATGTCATTCTCTTTTTTCTTCCCTTTTTTGTTTTTGGTATTTTTATTTTCCTTGATTTGGAAGCAAAATTTTCCAGTTTCCATATCAGTTTGCCAGAGTTTGGTTGTGTCTCAAGCGAATGCATAGCCAATGCCACCAACTCTTTAGAAAAGTTTGAAACACAGTCAAAAAAATAAAATGAAATAATGAAAACACTTGAAGATGTGAGTAAGACGAGACGGTGTAGCAAGCTGTATGTTGGAATTTTGAAACATTCCTTTGTATTCAGCTCCTGTGAGCTGACAGTGGTCTGTGTGTACACTGAATTTCGTAGCAAGCTACCCGACTGTCAGAATAAGCTGTAAAAAAATCAAACTGCCGTACTTCTCTAAAAAATCAGTTCTTTTTATGTATATGCTCTTTCTTTCTGGCACTGAAGGAGCAGTTTTCAGGCTTCTTTGCTTTTATAAACTCTCCAGATATTTTTCAGTGAGAATACTCCATAATAAAATGTACAAGAACAGGTTATTTTTTCATCTTAATTGCAATTCACAAAGGACATTTGCAGTCAGACCATCCCAGTACAGAAATTCTGACACACTGAAATGAGCATCAAGAACCCAAAGCCTTTTGGACCTAGAGATGAACCTCAGGAGTAGCATCTGCCTTTAGCCAGAGCTTAAGCCTTTCGGCTTTTCGGTGTGAGCTGTGCCCATTCTGAAAGTAGAACCAGAAAGGAAGTTCAGATTACTCTGAAATTCCAGGTTTGGACTTCACCAAAACTCAAAGATAACCTTTTCTTTCCCCCTGAAATCTATATGAGATTAAGAGGAATGCCTGAACTGTGAACCTCTGCTCAGGACAGGTAATGTTAAAAAATGCACAATGAAGCAAAAGGCATAAACACAACATGAGCCGAGACTTGTTTTACTTGTAAAACTAATACAGTTTTGGGGTTTTTTTCGAAGTTTCTGTATTAGATGAAGGGCCCCAAATGGGCCCTGTGGTAGCAACTACAGTTTATTTTCCACTTTAGCTTTTCAAAAGTTGATGTCGAACCATTGAAAGACGAAAAATGAATTAATGGCATTTTTACTTTAGCTATGAAAAGAGAGAGAAATTGTCTCAGAATTAGTAGCCTTAAATTTGCTGCATTTGAGTCATTCCAATCTGCTGTATGTGAATTTTTGTGGAGACTTCTTAATTTAGTGGCTGAACCAATTCAAATTGTAGTAGTGCAGAGGCTGCTCTCATAATGTGGCATCCAGGTGTCTCTGGCAAAGTCCATGCACTAGCAGTTCAATTCTACTCTTCTATCATACATATCCGACAAAACATTAAAAAAAAATAAATAATTTAAAAATCTTTCTGTCCGATACAGCAAAACCAATTTATGCCCTTTATGGTCTGACAGCTTAATTTTTATTTCTTGAAGAAAGAAAAATCATTCAATTCCTAAACCCAATTTGGAGTTATACAATTTGTTAAAAGCCTCAGAAATTAGCAAGCAGCTTTTAGAAATGTTTAACTTAAAAACAGCCAGGAAGGTTTGGGTTTTTTTACATTTGTTTAAAAAAATTATATTCCCTCAAAATGAGACCTTTGTGCCAAGTTTTATTCTGGAGCACAGCTTTACAGCTGAGCTAAAACCCCCTATAATAGGAGAAAAGTGACAGACCCTTAACTATAGTAGCATGAACAGCACTGCTATAATTCCTGGGTGAACTTTGTCCCTGGATGTGTGTTTTTGGAGTGTGCCGGGGTGACATTCAGCCTCTACATTCATTTTTATGATAATTCAGAGTAAATTGTGGTGCAATAAACTCTTCAAGCCTGTCTTTCTTGTGAAAGCCATGAATCAATCAGCTGCAGGCTTTTTTGGGTCTTTTCAATGTATAGTGATCATTTAGATTTGACATGCATTGTGAGACCTTGGCTTAGCTCCTCTCTATGGTCTGTCATTAATTCCAGCCTTTACTGTTCTGAAGTACAGTGAAGGATGACTGAGAAATCATTGCCCCTCTTCAGCTCTGTTATTGCACAAAATAGCAGCGCAATAATTTTTTGTCAATGTTTTACTCTAAAAGCTTTCTACATCAGTTTTGAAAAGGAAGCAATAAAGCCCATTCAATGGTATGAATAAAAATCCTTTGAGGTTTAGGCGCAGGGCTGCTTTTCTTCAGCTGGTAATCAAATTGGAGCTAAAATGAAATTGAGTTTTCTTATGAAAATAGCCTTTGTTGCTGGGAAGGCTGGTAATTCATAAACAATAACCTGCTCTTTTGTGTGGATAATAATATATTCATGTTCTTTCAATAGGGTAAAAGCCAGACCTAGTGCATTATGGTACAGTAAAAATAGCAGAAGGAGCTTGCTGGAATAATCTTGAAGAAGAGATGTAGCATTCGGTGACTTAAGCTTTCAGCTCCCATCTGAAATTGTACTTTGCTTTTATTTGCGAGCAGGGTTTTAGTTGTTGATTTGTTGCCGCTATACAATATTTGGTTAATTGTGGAAGATCTCAAGCTGTGCTCATCACTGCTCCTGCGAAAGCTGCTGCCAGCTGCTAGAAACAGAGCCTGCTGCTACAGGATGTACACTATTCACAGGAGCAGCCTCTCAGCGCTGATTATCACTGAAGAGTTGCCTGCTCTCCATCTCGGAGCGCCCTGCACGCAGCCGGCCGGCGGAGCGCGGGGAGGCAGCCTGCCTGCCCTCTCCTCAGGGTAAGGGAAGGCGTGCGCCGGGGCTGCCGGCGGCGCGCCGGGACAACTTGCCTGGGAATTTTCCAAGCGCTGGTGGGGAAACAGGCTCCCAGCCCCTGGGAGGATGGCGTGGGCTCAGTCACCTTGGAGCCGAGCGGGGGCTGGAGGAGCATGTGAGGGGCGAAGAGTGAGGGTTTCCAAGTGCTCTGTGAGGTGCTCTTGGAAATGTTGCTTTGGGGTTTGTGGTTTTTTTCTACTTAGCCGGGCGAGACTTTGGAGGTTTGATTCGGCACTGGTTCTGGTGGAATTGCCGTACCTCGTTGTCACGTCTGTGTTTTGTGACTCCATGCTAAAGGTCTTGGTGTGGATGGAGGTTGCTCCCCAGATAGGTTGTGTGAGCAAAGGCAAGAGACTGGCAGAAAACTCTGGGAGCATGTCCTGTCTGTAGTGACTCTTTTTCTTTGCCTCGGCTTGGGGGGAGTGGAGGGTAAACTTCAGTCTGAGTACCTGAAATTACCTCCTTCCCGCTCTTCTCCATCCATTTATGCTTTTAAATTGTTGATAGCTTTGATAGTGTTGAGCTCTGAGTGGTGACAAATTTGCATGCAGACACAGACATGCAAAAATGCTGATTTGGAGTCTGTTTACGTGTAAGATGCAGACTTGATCAGCCTCACCAACGCTGAGGTGAGAGATTGCTCAAAGATTTAGCTGAATTTTGACTAGTCCTCCTGCCTGGATTACAGAACTAATACTAAAGCCAGTTGTCAGAGTGCCCAGGGAGATACAGGGTGAGACATGATAGCTGGTCAAAACTGTGCTATTACTTGTGGATTTCAGTGGCAGGGAGGACTGGAGGACTGAGCGTGTCTTGGTGGCAAGTCGGAAGCAGCTTTGCAAAGGGCTTTCTTACAGTGGAAGGGATTGTAACCCAGACTCTGCAAGCCACACTCTTTTAAACTGAAATAAGGAATGGATTAATACCAGGTGTACTGTTCTCCTTATAAGTTACCCAAGGGTTTAGAAAAGTTTAACAAACCCACCCCCCTCGCCAAAGCAGAATGTATCCGGATAAAAGTAAATGAGAATGTGAAGTGCAAAGTCTTACAATGGGGATTATTTTCAAAGTAACATTGACATTAGATCTGTACCGTATGCAAGGCTGTCTTGAAGTAGTTGCAGAGGTTTTTATTCATTTTTAACAGTGAAATTACATGCTTAACAAAAGGAACTTTTAAAGGCACAGTGGTAACTGACAGTCAAAGCAATATATGTCATTATCCAATTAGTACACACAAATGTGTTTTTATTATTCACTTAACATACCTCTGTGTTTGGCTCCTAGAAATGCAGTGTTTTATTTTGCAAAGTGTTTTAAGACTGGTATATGTTTTACTGCTGCAGTTGGAATAATATTTGTGCACATTACATGTATTTATGTTGTCGTTGCTCATTGGGTTAACTCTGTCTAGAGAAAAATCTTTAAAATCAAAAACTGTGGGTAAATGCTGGTTGGACAAAATGTAACATGCACTCAATGCCAGTTTTCTTCACAATGGGGAAATTTGCTTTATATTACATTTAAAGCTGAATTGAGATAAATAATATTGCTTGTGTTTAAAAGAATGATAATATAACTAAATTTTCAAGTGCATTTGAATGGAATGTATGTTAGCATATAAAAGAGCATCTGTTGGTACTTACTAATATGAGAACAGAGAGTCTATTCAACAGAACCAACCTTTTTGTTTTGGTGAAAACTATCTAACAATGTGGTTTTGCATTTGTTTCATTGGGAAACTGACATGTAGTGGTGATATTAGCTTTTTAATGACAAGTTCTGGTACATTGCATTATCAGTTTTCTTTAGGAGGAAACATTTCAGTTGTAGTTGGACAGTGCTGTTGTCCTAGCACCAAATACACACAATAGGTATAACAAGTTTGCCAAGGAATCCACTTTGTCTACAGCTTTAGAAAGAATTTTCCTTCTCTTGCCATATTTGAATAACATTTAGCGAATGTGTTTGGAGTATGTTTCCTAATGTTTCTGATGTTGGATTCACCTTTGTCATGGAAATGCATGTTTTTTCCTGGGTTTCACACAGAAAGGATGCTTCATTTAGGTATGAGGTGCTCTAATGAAGCTCTGGTATGTGCACAGACATCCATGAAAACAAACAGCATCTTTAAATTTCACTAGCATTAGACATTTCCCACACTGATAGCACCAGAGTGGGACAGCTGTACACTAAAGAAAGTACAAGCTTCCCATGAGAGAACTGCTAATGCATCTCATGCCCACGTATTATTCTCTTATTTAGCAGTGTTATGAATTAGTGAAATTCACAACAGTGAAACACTCTAAGACCTCCAAACTAATTTCATGATGCCTACTTTAGACTATAATATAAATAAATATGATATTTATCAATGTTAACGTTATGTACTGCTGTACCTCACAAAAGCAGATATTTTCAATTGCAATTAGCATTTCTAAGTTTATAAAGGAACACATTTGCAGTCTGTGCAGCCATAAGTTACTGGCTACTTATAACACACAAAGTTGTCCCCTGCTGGCATAGTTGGTTGGATGATGCTCTGTATATTTGTCTAGAAATTTTAAGTTTCTGCTGATGCTGGAAGCTAAATTCTTTACTGAGTATGGTTTCCCCTAGAGATACAAGGCAAATGACAATAATTACTTTGCAATAAAAAGCAAGTTCCAACCATGGCAGACAATAGTGTAATTGAAGGCCATCATACCCTGTAGTAAAATAAAAATTAATATATTCAGGTTTGGCATATCTTACCTAATGAATGAATCCTACCACTGGGGAAAAAAAGCCCTGACCTTTTACACAAGAAGGTAAATGAAGCGAATTAAGTATAAGCATACTTTTACATATTCACTGTCCCTGTACTAAATGTATTTAAATTTTTCAGCCTTGTTTTTCAAGTAGTTTGTGGTCACCATGGCTGGATTTGCATGTAGTTGTTTTTTAAAAGAGAGTCTTCAGTAAAGGCATATCTGGATAATTTATTCATATTAGAAATCTGGTGCTGGAATAGCTCTGGCACCAGGCTTATCTGGTAGGTTTTAAAATGTGTAAAAATAATACTTAAGATGAAAAATATGTTAAAGGATTTTCATCAATAATTATGATAATGAAGGTCACAAAGTGCGACCCATATTTTGTGGATGAATGTCTATAGAGTGCTGTTTCATAGACCTTCCTGCTTTTGCTCTTCTGATTGTTGTGTTTGCTTAAACTTTGTAGATTTTAGTAAAATGTTATACTTCCTTATGTAAATTGCAGAGATAAAAGTTCAGAGCAGCCTGAAGTTTTGATACTTTCGTGTCTGTCTATTTCAATGCTTGAAAACCGAGAGCTTGTTTATAGGTGTCTTTTTATTTTCAAGTTAGGTGTAAGGTTAGCACACTTCAGTGTTTATTGTGTTCTCAGCTTTCAATGCACTCTGCCTTATCAGTTTACTTCAATCCACGTGGTGCATATAAATCAAAAGCTTTGAGTATTTTTATTAAGTCATCCAGGAAGAGCTCTGTAAACAAGGCTTTGCCGTCTAGTGCTCAGGCTTTGCATTGTCACCTGTTGTAAACACACTCTTACTTCCTCGTTATGAAATGTGGCCACAAAAAAGAGCAGATCTCTAATGTGTGTGGTGCCTTCTTAATGCAGCTATCTGAATACCAATGTTCTGCTTTGAAATAGGAATTTTCTGCTTTATGAGGAGAGCTGTTTCCTCAACTTTTCTTAGTGTGATGTCCTGAGGGTAATGTTATTTTACAGTGTAATTCAGCTCATTTTACCCAAACTGTTCTTAAAGATGGTTGGAGCATCATCTTTCTGCTTTAAGGCTCTGAAACACAGTACAAATAAATTGATAAATGTAAAATTTTTGCTGGCAGTTGGGCTACCTAATGGGCTTCAGCAGTTGAAAGAAATGAGGTATTGGACTTTTTTAAAAATATCTTTTAGTCGTTCAAAATGGGCTGGAAATAAGCAGAGGAAAATCAACTTAACGGTGAGCTGAAGCTAAATCCCTCCAATTTGCTGTTGCAAATGGGAAACCAGGATCCTAACTCTCCCGTGTCCAGTACTTTGCTGTTTCTCTGGTGATTTCAGAAAGTAGGTAAAAAATGGAGGCTGGCATGGCAGCTGGGTTACAGTGCAAAGGCCTGGGCGTCCTCCGGGTTAGATTAGGAAGCTGGGGGACGAGGAAATGGTGCCTGGGCACAAGTTTGTGGGATCGCAGGCTACCCCACAATAACAGTGGTATAAATGTACAAAAAAGCACCCACTGCAACTGTAGGGAGTTTTAAGTCGCTCTGCACAGCTGTGAAGAATCAGATGTTTAAGGAAGTAAATTCTTGATGAGAAGATCTCCCAGAATATTTCTAGCATCATCTCTGATGCCACCGGCCAAAGAGAATACATGCTGCAAAATCAGACCAATGCATACTGGGTATATTGAGTATGTTCATAGAGGAGGAAACATTAACTGGCAGTGCTTAGGAATCTGGAGAAGACCACCACAAAGTATGAAACAGTCAATTTTTTTTTTTATTTACTTATGCCTTTGTGATGACCATATCTTTTTCTTTATCCATACATGGATTTTTTTTTCCCCACTGGTTTTCTTACCTCTCTAAAAAACAATTTAATCTTCTCTTAATTTTAGCTTATCATTGCTCAAAGCACTAGTCCTAATTTCCCCAGAGCATTCCATCATTTAAATATCTGTAACTAATTTGAAATCAGATGTGAAAGTGATGGGAAATACTGGGAAATCAGGTGTGCACTCAGAGCAAAATGCTAGCTTTGCAAAAGTTTTTCAGGTCTCTCTTTTTGTCAAATGTGGAAGCATTGAAGTTGAATAGCCTTTCTCTTTTGCTCCATAAGCCATCCATGTTAAGGTCATCTATAAAAAATTATGTTCCCACTGCCACACTGAAGCCAAAGAGATGCCAGCCATTTCAGAATAACAAGAGCTAGAGGTAATTGGTGTGTCCACTACACAGTACCACAGAAAAAGGAAAAATTTAAGGGTACTCATTACTGTAACAGTTATGGGCACTCATTTTCATGGTCTAGGCTTGTAGCACATCTGAAGCACTAAACAGCCATCCTCAGACAATTATACAGCCTTTTCCCAAACAGTGCTTACACTGAAGAAAGAGCACAGTTTATACTTCTACCAATCAGCAAAGATACGAAACTTAGAGAGTGTTGCAAAAATGTCATTACAGTCTCCCTAGGAAATGGAACATCCAGCTGCAAAGCATTTATAAAGTACATCAAATACTTCATATCTTATAGCAGCTAGCAAAATGTGTCTTGATTTATCTGTTTGAGAGCTCATCTCCAGTGTCTCTTTGGAACTGGTCTTAATTTTTCATCAAGGTCTTTCATAGAAGTTTTTAACCGTATTGGAATTGTGAAAATGTTGCATATAAACCATATTGGAAACGTGGCATTATGTTTCTTTAACTGACAATTTTTTACAAAATCAATGTAAACATGTCCATAAATGTTAAAGGATAAAATGACATTGGACTCTCCAGTTGTTTTATTAGGCTGAGCTGCAAATATGTAAGATGAATAATGGACTACTAATTAACACTTGACTTCATAAGCTGACATGACAGTACTGAAGTCATTAAAATAATTTGTCAGTTCATAAGAAGATTTACTGTAATGAGTTTTTTAAAGTGAATTGAATAGTTTCAATAGGTCTCCAAACCAGAATAGCATTTTAAATGAGACTCTACTGCCTGTTAATTTAATAAAACATTTCAGCACTTAAAATCAGGTAATTCTATGGTTATTCTAACAGAATAAGAATGTGGGAGTTGAGTTACTCAAGTTTGAGATGTGCATCAGAGACTTTGACATTGGTGGCCAGCATCCTCATCAGTCTTGAGGCTGGAGTATAAAAGTACTGTGTTGAATGGATATAGAAAAAGATCCAGTTGATACAGATCTCTGATCTAGTGGGAACCTTGCCATTTCAGGTTCAGTGTTGGCTGACCAATTTTTGTCTTCTATTGATGGTGAAAGAACATTTTGCTGAAGATGCTTCTTTTTCTTTTTTTTTTTTTTTTTTTTTTTTTGTGGTACGAGGTAGATAAACATTCAACTTTGGAGGTGTCTGAATTTTTATCCTCCTGAAAAACCGTTTGGGACTCAGCTTTTTGGAATCAACCCACTTCAGAATAACACCAGTACATCATCTTGTACATTCTGTCCAGTTAGGTATTTGTACCTCACATTGTGTGAGTAGGGGAAAGAGGGCATCGATCCCCTTTCAGTATTCCTCTCAACATTGAATGAAAGCTTAGAAAAATGAACGTTCAGTTATTTATAAGATAAGACCAAAGTTTTTCATGTAATAAGGGAGCTCATTTTTTGGAACACTGAATTCCTGTTGTCCCTAGGGATGAAGCCTTTGTGTGTGTAAATGCTGCTTTGGATGGCAGCACAGCAAAAGGAAAAAGTCCTGTTCAAAGAAGCAAAGAGTCTTTAAGCTGCAAGATTCCATGTTTTCAAAATAATGGCCTGTCTGAAAGTAGGGGTGTAGCAGCAGGGGTGTGCAGAGGACCTGAATCAAAGGACGCACATGGTGATGAAAGGTTGTTGAAAGTCCCATCCAAAATCCACTGCAGAAACTGGCAAAGCTGTACACTCTGTGAACTTTTGCAAACTTCCTGTCACTTTTTTGGGGACACGTCTTTTCATGGGCATTACACACATTCTGTGGATGCACTGTGTGCTTTTAAAGGCTGTCTCTGCCTGGTCAGATGCGCTCAAGCAAAGTACTCTTTGTTTTGTAATTCATCATATGAACAAGATGTGGTGGGTAGTGCAGGCTTGAGCAGGAAGTCAGTAACATCACTGCACAGTTTGTGATATGGATCCAGCACTGAAAGGGATAAGGAATTTTCAAAATACCACTGAATAGAACATGAGAGACTATTTGAGCTTTATAACACAGGAAGGGGATGTGTCAACTCTGTGATGGAATAATTGTATTATTTTCCATGTAGCTGGGAGAGGGTGGCTGTTGCTGTGCAAAACTGACACAGTATAAAATCCTCTGAAGACAACATTAGACTTGTATATTAGACTTGTTTGGAAAGGTGGACCCAACTGTATCTTTTGTGTTATAAAAATATGTGTGAATCTAAAGCCTATGAGTTCTTTTCCTTTTTCAACTTAAGTGACTATTTTCCTGGGTAATGTTGACAAATAGAAATGCTTTGAGACTAGATGCTCCTAAGGGATAGCCCATGGCACAATCATAGGTGGCAATAACTTACAGCTGCTCTCATTCCAGACTGGATATGACATAGAAACCTAAAGATAGAAAGATATTTGTTCAGTTACCAAGCTCTAGCAGCAGTGATATGCTGTAGTGATTCTGTATCTGACAACTGCATTTCTTTTCTGAGTGTCCAGGGGACATAATGCTTCCCATGATTTTCATTCTGCAAGAGAGTGAAATATCTGCTAGCTTTATACAATAATGCTTCTCTCAGTAGATGGTGGGCTAATGTCTTATGCTCCATTGAAGCTGATTGTCAAAAGCAGCAGTGAGGGCTTGCCAGTTCTTTTTGGTAGCTTGTCATGTGGGTGCTGACCTTGTGCAGCAGAGGCATTGCATCATCTGGGTACAGGACACGGGCAGGCTGCACAGGAATTAGCACTCCCTGGGAGGCTGATGCAGACATAGCCTTGCAGAAGACTACAGTGGACTCCCCTCCTCACTGGCACCCTCCTCACTCTGGGCTTCCCTTGTTTTAGTTTCTGCTGGATCCTTAAATGAAGTAAAGAAAATGCTGTCAAGGCTTACTTCATTTTAATAAGGAGGAAGAAGAGGGGAAAACAATGAGTGTCTCTGTTTTCTGCCCGACTTCCACTCTGCTGAAAGGGAAAGCCAGCAAGCATACATGACTTGGTTGAAAAGGAAACAATCACCTCTCTTAATCAAGACAATCTTCTCCTTTTTCTTTGCTCTCTCTTCTGTTGCTGGCTTTATGTTACCTGCTGGCAAGAAGTGTTGGGATCCTCTAAGTTCCACAGAGGTCATCTTTCTTTTTATCTTCTACTTTCACTGCTTTTAGCAAAGGAAGAGACAAATCTCTGTGTTGTTTTAATTTCCTTTAAATCCTGCTAGGTCTTTCTAGGCCCTTAAGGTGTTGACAATCCAGTGCCAGTCTGAATTCATGCTGTCATCTCTAACCTGCTAGGACGATGCTGTGATTCGGGACTCTGCAGTCACATTGGCAGAGTATCTCAAGCTTCTTTGATATGTTTGTGGGCATGAGTTTCTGGAGTGCCTTCAGCTGTTCATTGATAGCAAGAAGAGAGCTTTTCCATGCTACTGACTCATACTCTGATGTAGGATGGAGCTCTGCAAAAGCTGGCTCCTGACTTGTGCAGAGCTGTGAGTCTGTGAGGTACCAGATGCAGGTTGTTTTGCTTGCTGACCTGATAGAAAGGCTCTTGTTTCATTGCAGGTACAGTTAAAGTGTGCCTGCTTTGGGTTCATATTAGGACCCTATTAGGCCTGAAGTTCAATTTAGTACTTTAAGTAAGCTCTAAGCATATTTCAGCAGAGGCATCTGCTCGATCTGCTGGCACACAGAAGTGAGTTCAGATGAGGAACGTGATCTTTACATCATTTTTCAGTGAACAAAGCAACTGAATGGGTTATCTATAGAAAGTTTGTAATGTGATGTCACATTATTATTATTATCATCAGAAACTGACCAATTGGGGAAAATCTCTGAGTCACTAGCCTTCAAAACTTTCTTTAATCAGGTTTTTCAAAAACATGTGTCTGAGCATCAGAAACATCTTTGGATTTCTGTCAAGCTGCCCAGCAGGAACACCACATGGCCCATAGAAACAACGGGGAAGTTCTGTTTTCCCCACATGCTTATTTTTGCTTTTTAATATTTTTAGTCCCGAAAAACTGTGAAGAATTAAATACAGATGAGGATGAACTCATCGTTGGAGAGGTTTCATGTTATGCCAGTAACTTCATTTTGTTTCATTGAGGAATAAAACCTCCTCATCTCTCTTTAATGATTAATATACATTTTTCAATAAAAAAATAGTTTTTTCCAATGACCTTGTATATTTCTGTAATCAAAAATACTTGACACAGACAGCTAAAGGACATAAACATATCCCTGCTTGCTCTTGACTGACTCTGGATGTTGTGCTGACCCTCTACTCAGGAGAAGAGCAGATTTGGGCAAATGATTTGCATCATCATTCTGAGCACAGCTTAACAAGGTATATTATCTATTGCTTTCCTCTGTACATCGAAGCTAAGTAGTATTGCCATGTTTTCACGTTTTGGTCTGAGGGGGCTAACTTTTCAAACATTTCTCAATGAAATATGCATGATGAAACCCAGCAGCAGTTAGAAAAAAATACCTGTGACTTGTGACTGAAGGTGTGTTACAAGTGACAATAGGAATATTCCTGAAATAGTCTGATTTTCATCAAGTCAGTGTATGATTCAACAATATAAGCTACATGATTCAACAATGATAGTTTAATAATATCATTATTATTATAATCTAATTAATGGAAGCCAATATATTAAAATAATTAGTAATTGCAACACATTAGTTGCAAAGATACTGCTTTGGAAATATTGGTATCCCATACTATGTTGTAATTCTTGTAGAAAGAAAATCCACACTGTCTGAAAGATGACACTAAAAACATTGAGAAATATGGGAAACTCTCTTAGTTTCTTTTGGTCTACCTTCATAAACTGCTCCCTTTGATTACATCAAGAGCTATAATTTCAAAATAAAAAACCGACATGGAATTTAATTTCTTATGCCTGAGTGTTTCAGCAGATATTTGCATGAATGCAATTTGAACACATCCTGGAAATGGATATGGGGCAGTAATATCTCAACAATTTTAAATCTTAAAAACTGGGACTAAAACTGATGAATGCAAAGAATGTAAATTTACATAAATATTTCAGTGAAATATGGTAGATATTAGCTGAAATATTTTAAATTAACATAGTAAAAAAATCTTAATTATATTCAAGGCTTCTCATTTTATGGATTTTATGACTATGTTCTTACGTTCTTCATTTTATGTTTAACAGATCAAGTTTGAAAGTTAATGCGTGGCAACTTGTGCATCCAGTACAGAACTTTTGTGCAACACTGTGAAATACAGTTTTAATAGCATTTACATAAGAATTTGGTAAAAACAGTACCACTGTGCTGCTGAGGCCATCCAGTCAGGTGCTGATGTGTGTGAGAAGACAGAGCTCTGTAGGTCCCTCTACTGTCTCCAACTGCTGGTACCAAGGCAGGTACTGCATTTGTCTGTGGTCAGACAACTGATTTTAGGGCTCTTGCAGTGTCATATAGGATGGCTTCAGTAAGAAAAGAAGCTTGAAACTCCTGTGTAGTGATGAAGAATGAGGTTTGATGGAGTGTATTTTAATGTAAAGGTGTTCCCCTGGTGTTAATCTCCATTAACTTCTGCTCCTTTTAGCTTTTCACAGCTTTTTACAGTGTCAGAAGAATGTTTCACTTGCTTTTGGGTTGAAGTAAAGGTCTGTGGTATTGTCTGCCCTATTCCTTCATGAAGTATGAAAAGTCCTCTCCACTCCAAAGTTTTCAAGCTTAACTTTTTAGAGGCATCTGTGAGCTCACTTTTTATTTTCTGCTTTGTTCTCTGCTTCTCTGGTAAACTTGTCTAAGAGAGAGTGATTGACTAGAATTCTGTTTTGGAGGTTATTGATTGCACAGGAGCAAAATGTATGGAAAGACAGGAAAAAAAAAATGCAAGCAGTTTTATTCTGTTTCTGAGGCATCAAATAGAAACCTATATGCTTTGAAGGCTTGACATGAGTCCCTCTCTGTGCACTTCAGTAACTTTTGAGTTGAATGTTTGCTGTTGAGGACTGTCTGAAAGCCAGTTTGGTTATCAGGTCACTGTGCAGGGTCCTCAGACAGATGGCAGGTGGGTGGTACAATGGGGATGCAGGATGTGAGCGGGTCAGGACAGCAACCCTACATAGCTACTTCAAAGTTTGTACATGAGAGAGGCTTAGACTGATCTGTGTGAGCATGAGGCCAACAGACCTATTTTTCAGATAGGCTAGGAGAGACCATCAAACTAGGAATAAAGTTCATCCTCATGGAGAACTAATAGAACGGCAACTTGATATTGTAACACTTAAACATTTATGGCTCATTTCTCTCCCATGCCCAGCTTCACAGTGGAAAAAGTTAAGTTTGCAAGGATTGTTTAGATCTTTGTCCCCAAGCAGGGTCTTCTCTCCTTTCAGTTTCTGGTGTTTGTGTTTTTCTGAGAGGAGTTTGTTTAGCAATGCAGTATTAAGGCAGGTCTGAGATAAGAAAACTTAGAAATCTTTCTGTAGCTGAAATGATGTGACATATCTGAGGAAATGGCTGATATAGTGCTGTGCTCAGCCTCTCCTCATATAATAGACGATTCAAACCCTTCATAATCTTTCTGGCCCTTTTCTGTACCCACCTGAGTAAGTCTATGTCATTTTTGCACCAGGGAGCCCAGCACTGGAGCCAGCACATCACATNTTTGTACTGGAAAGTGTGCTAAAAGTAGAAAGCTGGTTATCTTTGTTTATACATAGTAAGGCATGAATGCAGGCCATGTCAATGTGTAGCAGTTGCATCTTCTGTGTTATCTCATGCTCCTCTGTGTGATAGAGAAACCAGTGGTTTTAATTTTTGCTTTCCTGTGCTGACTTTATATGAGTAAAATTTCCAGAAAACTGATGGAGTTACATAGGTATGTATCACAGTATAGCAGAATGTTCAGCTGGCCCCTAAAACCC
>WEZZ01009932.1:1081-15538 GCA_013400585.1 Chloropsis cyanopogon
CCCCCCCATGTTCCCCCCCACCTCCTGTTTTATGGTTTCCTCCCCCACTCCCCCCCACTTAGGTGTCAATCCCCCCTCAAACCCATCCTGCCTTCTAGAGAGTTCCCTGCTATCCTGCACCCCATTGGTTTGCTTAAGCTAATGTCTGGCCACATATCTCATTATTGGTTTATGTATTGTGATCCCCGCCTAATGTTTCTCTCCAGTCCCCTTACCATTGGTCCCTCTACGCGCCCCCCCCCCCCCCTTCAGAAAGTCCTTAAAACACACAACCCTGCCCAAGATCCTGTCTTTGCCTCTGTCCAGTCTTTAGATAATAAAGAGAGTCTTGGAGCGACAAGCAAGGCCCATCCCATGTATCATTTACGCCAATCCATCAGGCGGCTGCGGGGGAAGCTCGAGGTCCCGGGGAAGTTGTCACGCTCCTGAACACACGCTGGGGAAGCCCCGGAAGTGCGCTGCAACAGGAAACCTCAAAGGTGGAGAAAGATAAAGCAGCTGAGTGCAAAAGTTATTTTTTGCTGGGACACTTCAGTCCAAAAGAGGTTCCTCTTCCTGGCTTAAGAAGGCAAAAGGCCAAAGTACAGTTCTCAAAATGAATGAACACATTTAGAGCCCAAACTCTCTATGGACTTCAGCACTCCTGGATAATGAATTTATTTGGGTAATGAAAATTCAAGTCCTGGGGGAGTTATCTACATGTGCAGATAGAAAGTCATTAAGAGTAGTGGGGAAAAAAACCTATCTTTAACATTATTTCCCAGAATGGTAATCTACTTTCTGTGACCTGAAGGTAGATTAAAATAATTCCATTTTCTGAAGCTATGACATTTTTGGGAAGGTTGTATTTTTCTTTTAGTTGTTGTATTACATTTCTAAAATATGCAGCACCCTGACATTTGTCTGTATCTAGTTTTTTTTGTAGAGCATTTTACTAAAAGCTCTAAGTTAAATGTACCTTTAATTTACTCTTCAAAATTTCCTTCATAACTGGAGTTTTAAGCAGTATCTTTAATCCCAAAATTAAAACTGACCTGGATGTATAAAAAAAAGAATACTAACATTTAAATTAATTATTTTCCAGAGGAAATGGAAAAAAGAAAAAAAAGAGACGGCATTACTCAAGTTATCATTTTCTCTTATAGATGATCAAGAACAGTAATCATATTTAAAATCTGTTTAAAAACATATTTCATGGGATCAAGATTGATTTTAGAATTTAAACAGAAAACCTTATTCTTGTAGGTGTTTCCAGAAGGGCTGCTGAAACCATATTTTTGATAGTTTGATCAATACCAGTTTGAGCAGTGATAAAGCTTGCTTTGCACCAGAAGTCAATTTTCTGCACAAAGGAGTGAGCTCAGGAATTTTCTAAATTATTTTTGCTATAATAAAAGTGTTTTACTCTGCCACTTCAGGACAGGTCGATTGGCAGACATATACCATCTGCTTCTGTGAAAAGCAGGACAGAAGATATATATAAACCTACATGCTGAGGTTTAAACAATAATCACATGAAAGCTGCAATAAAACACATTGAGCACTTTATAAGAGAATTACTTTTCAGACAGTGTATTTTACTTAAATCAGAACAGTCTCTCTGTCTCTTTTTGGGTGGCTTCTATTCCTTGCAACACTGCCAGTCTAAAGCAAGTCTGAAGTTGTCAGTGCAGGAGAGAACTCATACAAAAAGGACAGGCTCTTTGCAAGAGAAGGGTATTTGCTAATTCCTCCCCAAGAAGGCCAATTTTGGACAAAAGTCCCAAGCAGCAGAAACTTTCCATAACATCAAGAGTATCAGACACAGAGCACAGATATGTTTCATATCACAAGGGACCTTTCCTATCTGTACAGACATTTCCAGGAAGAAAACTCAGGATAGAGGCACCTTTACCAACTAGCACTCAGAGGAAACTATTTTACTTATTTCCAAGTTTCTCTGTGAAAAATCTAATCTATTAAAGAATGCCATGCTGTTAACACGCAATGTTTCATGTGGAGTTTTAGATGGGTCCCTCAGCAATTATTAAGATATATTGCAGTGTTATTCTAAATGACAAGAATTACTCTTGTAGTATCATAAGCCTGAAAAATTCTCCCCCCTTTCCAGAATCCTCCAGGGGACACAACCATTTACATTTGGGCCTCAAAACTCAGACCTTGCCAGGCTGGAGGCAGAGTTACTGCAAAAGGCAGCAACTCTCAACCATGTCATAGAAAATAGAAATCCATATTCCACAATAACTTAATGGGACCATTGTTTGTGAAGGACGAACAGAATTTATTGCTGTTAAAAGGTTGTTCTAGCTGAGAATTTATTACAAATATTACATTCTCGAATCTGCAAGGTGTTTGAATCACCTGTGAAAGAGTAGGTGGACATTAATGACTTGATCACCTCCATCCCCAAATAGCTCCCATATTATCAGCTGCTGGGATTCTGCCCACTCCACTCTAGGTGTTTTGTGAATTCTGTTTTATTCCCAGTAGGATGTTGTCTGTAGGCAGTTTGCATTCTCTGTTCTCTTTACCAAAATAAGTTGCAAGACCTGCTGATCTTATGTTCCTTCAATACTACATTACAAAGTGATGCTTTTGAATCTTAACCACAGACACCAAAAAATTAATCTGCTTCATCGATCTTTTTACATATCCATGATGTTAGTTGATATATTTATTAACTCTAGAAATGGCCAAAATAGACAGAGTCTTTAAAAGTGAGAAGTAAACCTTCCAAAGCCTTGTTGTCTGCAATACATCCCGTAGGAATACCCTATATATTTCCTATTTCATGCTGTTATTCTGCCTTGCTCTCACCTGTCAGTATATTAGCCCAAAACTCAGAACTGATTCTCTCTCAGCAAGAACATGTTCCTTCTCCCAATAAGCTTTTATTTTGATTTCTAGAGAAACAAGTTCCACACCAGGGCTCCAGCATCTTCTGAATTAGAACAGTTTTCTCTGCATTTAGAGACTTAAATCAGCAGAGCAAATTTCTCCTTCATTTTATGGACAATGTGAGTATTAGTTTAGAGGGAAGACTCTTACTTCACCCAAGAAGGCCACCTTGATCACAGAATAAAAAATAGGATATCCAGAAGACTACATGAAGGAACGCTTCTGCCTACACACAGGAACTGCAAATATGGAATATATAAAAGAATTACTGGTTCTACCCTTTCAGCTTGAAAGGATATCTTGCAAATCAGAATTGCTACAGGAGCATCTGTAACAAAAAGCAATCAGAACAATGCAGGGGGTCACAAGGAGGTATGGTAAAAAAACCAGGAAGGGTCCAGGATAGTGGCAACACTGTAGGAGACGGCAGCCCTGGCTGTGGGGCCCCCATAAGCACAGTAACATTACCAACCCCACCAAGACGGTGCAGCAATTGCTATCTGAATAACAAAACCAGGAGTTCCACAGACCAGCTACAGGAACGACATGCCCAGCCTGCAGCTGCTCCCACACAAGCCAGTGCAAATGCTGCAGTCCCCCTGAGAAAGGGGTTACCTGTTCATACAGGTCCTTTCTCCAGCACAGAGTTAGCTCACGAGGGTCCACAGCAGACGGGAGCCCTGGCTGAAGCAGGGGCAGTGCGGTTCGGGGGCTGTGCTGGGGTAGCTCACAGGGCTCCACCAGCCCACAAGATGGCAGCTGCGCCTCCCTGGGTACATCCAGCCACATGCAGGTAGCACAGTGCCTGCTGCTGCTGCCCCTGCTGGTGCCACCAGACCCCCTGGTTGGCTCCTCACAGCCCATATGCAGAGAGCCATGCTTGCCCCATCGGACTCACGTTGTTGTCAGCACGGCATTCACTGCCGTGCCCTGGCTGTGCCATGTGCTCGCTGCCATGTGCTCAGCCCTGCGGCCCTGCATGCTTCCCTCCCACCACCTCTGCCACCGCCGCTACACTCGCAGAGGGCAGGCAGGCAGAAAGGGAACATGCCACCAGCTCCAGCCACTCCCCCTGGCACTGCTCCAGCTGATCCCACATGGCCCGGGGCAGCACGAGGTCTTCTACAATACTGTCAGGTTTCCCCCCCAAATCAAACTGATTAGGAGACCAGGGACCATGTTCTGGTTCTCCTCCCACAGCCCTGACAGACTTACGGCCAGAGCCACGTTTCATTTGATGGCAGTGCAGAAGGGGTCGGCACAGCTGCCACGGTGGCACAAGCGCCCTTCTTTGTCCAATCTGCAGGTGCCACACATGCCATGAGCACCTTGCACACAGTCCACCACAGACACAAAACCCTTGTCAGCACTGTGTCACCGTGTGTAATTCAGTCCCACAACGTGTCCCCCAAGGCATCCCATGTCTGAGGGTCAAAAACATTGGTACTATCTAAACTTTCATCAGTCTTTTGCCCAGAACAAAAGTCTGTTCAAATCTGTCGATTCAACTTTCTTGCTGTGTTTTTTAAAAACCTTTTCCAACGTCTCTGTGATGTTCTTTTGTTCCTGGGATACACCATTCCCTATAGTTTTTGGCTGCTACCCTCCATCCTGCAGAAAGGTCAGTTGGTGCCACAAGCTTCATTGCAGCTCCCGAGCTTCATTTCAGCCCCCTGTAAAGTTCAGCTGAGCAGTGTCACCAGTGCAACCACTACTTGCCTATCAAGTCCCAATTCGGGTGCCGCTTGTAACAACGGAGGCACAGACGCAGACCAGCAAGGAACCTGACTCGTTTATTCCAACAAACGAACTGCTTTTATACACTCCTTCAACTGGAGTATATGGTAATTCTCCCTTATATATAAAGTAGTTCTCACTAAGCAACCTATCACACATTACTACATCCGCAACGCACTATCTTAATGTTCTTCTATGGGATGATCACACATTGTTCAGGTGCCTGTCAGCTTCTGGCAGGCTCCTTTCCTGTAGGCCTCTGCCACATGGCACCTCCTGCCCCCAAGGCCAGGCAGAGACAAGCTGCTCTGTGCTGTCATGTGCCGCCTTGTGCCTCTCTGTGCTTCTCTGTGCCACCACATGCCTCTCAGTGCCTCTCTATGCCACCATTGGCCTCTTTGTGAGTCTCTGTGCTGCTATGTGCCTCTCAGTGCTGCTGTGTGCCGCTGTGTGCCACTGTGTGCCTCTCTGTGCTGCCATGGCATTCTGCAGGTGCATCCCACATTCTGCAGCTCAGTTCCAATCTATCTCCCTCCACAACTACAAATAACAAGAAAAGACAATTGTACATCTCTGAAATTTTTTTCTCTACATCCACATATTAGGTGAGAGTTCTGTAGTGGTTTTTCAGGTACACCTTCAGTCCTATGTCACAAATAAGGTTGTCTACATAAAGTTATGAAGCAGTTTTACATAGTCTGTGTTTAACACCTAGTGGAAAAGAAAAACACATCACAGAGCTCCATAAACCAACAGGAATCTTCCCAGAAATTAATGCCCTGGTTTTGAATATTGAAGAGACCTAATGGAAGAAAATACGTTGTCTTCCTCAGCTTAGGACTAAACCAAAAATATCTGTCTTGGGCTAAACAGAGTTGGTGGATATATGCAAATCCTTAGACAGAGAAACAATTTTGAGGGGCTGGCTATTGGTTACAATTGGGAGTGGGGGTGTTGGTATTTGACCCAAATTTGAATTTCCATCACTGTTCCTTTTTGTTTCCAAAACAATAGTTTTAATCTTGTCACAATTTTCTTGAATACAACATGCACTGTATAAGGTTAAAACCACTTCTTCACCATCTTTGCACACTACCCAAAAAACCATCAGCTGGCCATGATATGTCCATGAGAAGAAAAATGACAGACACCTGATATTGCTGCTATATTCCAAATAACACCAGAGAACACCAATCTGTGTGCTGTGCTCCCCTGCCAAAGCCCTGCAGCCACAATCCCAGCTTCACCAGCTTGAAAGCATTGCTCTCATGCCTGGGGTACTGAGGGGTGGTGTCTAAATAATGTTGTAGAGATGGTATTATCCTTTTGATATTGACAACAAAATTGTAATTTCTTTGCTGTGGGATTTCAGGCCTAATCCAATGGCCACTGAAAACAACAAAGTGAGTGGATGCTTTTTGGAAGCAGAGTCTCCCATACACATTTGGGGCTTAGACTTGGCCTTAATGCAAAAGAAATTTTAGTGGTCCATTCTCCTTTACCCATGGCTTTGCAGCAATCAATTAGCTTTGGACATTCAAGTGACATTCTTCTCTCTGGAGAAGTGGTGTTTGCACAGTCACAATTCCAGAGCTGTGATACAAGAGTAATCACACCTTGAGAGTCAGTGAGGGGGGTGCTGCAACAGAGATGGCAGGGAAAAGATAACTTGGTAAATTACTGCGATAAGAATGTCGCTATCACTTTGTGTCCAACCCTTTAAAAAAAAATTATCTACGTTGAATTCTAAGAAATATAATTTCTATGTCTCTCTCTGGATTTAGTCTCCTATTTTCATGCATTTACATGAGATGTAAATCTGGCATATTTAAAATCACTGCTGCTACACAGATGATGAAAGCAATGTATAATGTCATTGTAGAGGCAGACGCAATATATACCAAGCAATGTATCAAAGGCTTCTTCCATTATTGGTGTATATTCCTTTTATACATTTCTTATCAAAGCGTGCAGTTAAATCATTGGTCACAATAAAACTGCTCATCATGTTCATTGGTACAAAGCAATTTGCACCAACATATTTGCAAGCATTTACAAAAATCTTTAAGGCACGTATTCATTGTTTCTCTAACTGCAAATATCCCTTGCTTATCTCTGTCCTCTTGGTTCCCATGCAAACAACCATGCCTTCTTCCTTTCAGGGGTAAACAAGAATCTTATAAACTTCTGCTACCTCAGTCTTTTGGCTCACAGACCAGCTGTCAGCCCAAAATACATCACTTCCTAAAGTCAAAGAATTGCTGTTGTGGAGAGAAAAAGGAAAGAAAAAAACCAAAACCCCTCTTCCTTTTATCCTGTCATTTTCATAAGGAAATTTACAGACAGGGTTGTATTAATTGATCACACTTGGAGTACTGCTTTCAGGTATTTGATATCTCTTCTGCATCAGTTCATCAGAAATTCTGAGAGAAGAAATGAGCTCATTCCCTTTGACAGCTTCATTGAGGATCCATTGGTGTCCATGAGCAGAGCTGTGCCTTTTGCCAGCCAGAGTCTGGACCTGGTGGGAAACTGTCATAATACATGAGATAGGAGAGATTTGGGATATTGTTCAGCCATCCTGGGAAAAACAGAGGTTGGGTTTGTGCTGCTGATTAGGAACAAGGATATGACAAACAGCTCTGACAAGGGATAGCAGCATTGTAGAAATGTGGATACCTCACGATCCCCACACTCTCCAAACCATCCTCATCAAGCCAGAGGCAGCCTGGGTTTCTTTGAAGACAATATCAAGAAGCACAAACCATGTTCAAGGCTTGTGGTATCTAGGACTCGAGTTCTACTTGATAACTCCATGGAGAACTGGACGATAAACAGGGATAATCATTGACAGAAGTTTTAATGAAGTACTATTTATATTTAGAGAAAAAAAAAAGTTATTTCACAACACCTGGAATATCATCTTTATAAATTGCTTATTTCTTACACGGTATTTTTTGTTGTGGTGTGTTTTTCTATTCAATGGATTGGTTTGTATCCACCTGTTACTTTGAAGTTGATGGTTCATCCCTGAAGTTGTAACCTCCCCCTAAGTTGCCAATCCTATCCAAACCTCACCCTTTGCTCCTGAAAATTCCCTGTTCTCCCTCCTCTCAGATGCAAACCTCCCTTGTACCACCCCCTTATTCCAGAGAGTTCTCTGTCAATCCTATATCCCTTGAGACCGCATTAGTTGATGAGGTTTCATTCTCCTCCCCACCTTCCCCTCATCAGGGAATCCATTGTAGAACCCTGCCCCTTACCCCTCCCAAAGATGTCCCTCATTGGTTGAAATCTTGTGCCCTCCCCTAAAACCCCCATGTTTAAAAGCCCTACACACTCCTGGTGTTCTGCTCTTACGCCTTGGTTTTTCATGCCCCTACTCCTTAGTTCTCCATCCCTTCACTCCTGGAATAAAACCTTTCCTTGGAACCTGGATTAAGAGCCTCCTCCTCATCTCTTGCTTCCACACTCAGATGCATATCTACCCCAAGTGCCATAGCATGTTTAAAAGCCCTACACACTCCTGGTGTTCTGCTCTTACGCCTTGGTTTTTCATGCCCCTACTCCTTAGTTCTCCATCCCTTCACTCCTGGAATAAAACCTTTCCTTGGAACCTGGATTAAGAGCCTCCTCCTCACTCCTGGAATAAAACCTTTCCTTGGAACCTGGATTAAGAGCCTCCTCCTCATCTCTTGCTTCCACACTCAGATGCATTTCTACCCCAAGTGCCGTAGAGCTTTGGCTCTAAGCCACACACTGGCTCACCTGGCTTCTGGAGTGTGTCTCACTCCTTGTACGGTGCCGTAAGGGTTGAGTGAGCTAGACATGGGACTCCAGCACCATGCCAGCTTGGCGCCCAACGTAGGGCCCCCCGCTGAGGACCACACGGACAGACAGAGGTTTCACAGAAGCCTGGAAGTCCTGGCTGTCAGCTGCCTCTGGAAGTAGCAGACTGGAATTTGCGCTCCAGTTGCGCTCCCAAGGAAGAAGAGGCAGTCCTCTTGTACCCGGAGGATCTCTTTTGTGTGGAGGACCTTCCCTGCTGCTTCTGTCCAGAGGACCGAAGGGGGGTGAGTACCTCTCAGGCTGGGCTGAGGGTGCTCACCATCAGAAGCGGGTCAGGTTGGGCAGTGGGGTGCCCCTGTCCCTTTGGTTGTTGGTCCCTGGGTCCTTATTTTAAGTTTCTTCAGTTACTCCTTTTACTGTAGGGGAGAGCAGATTAGGCTGTGCTGATTTAGGTTATGCTGTCCCAGCATTTAGAATGTGTGCAAGGTTGTCAGCACAGCCAAGGGGGATCTTTTACCAAGTTGTGGGCATCCTAGAGGGAGGGAACAAAAAGTTTTCAAAGAAATTGTTGAAAAGATTCGTTCACTGGCTGTTCCTCCACTTTCCAAAGGTGTCCCCTGAGAAGGTACCCACCATCCCCTTTTGGAACGCAGTGGGAAGAAAAATGGCACAATTAGGCAGTCAGGGAGACACCTCGATGGAAAAATTCTTTTCTTTGTACAACATCATTTGGTCTGTAGTAGTGGAAGGGAAGAAAATGGGGGAATGGCAGGAAGAAACCTCCCCAGTTTCCCCATCCCTCAACCCTAAACCCTTGTCCCTTACATCGGGAGGTCTGCACAGAGCAGCCACCATCTCCCTGGCTCCCCACAGCCTGCTCAGTACCCTTACCCTGATAGTGACGGCCGCACTGCCAAGGAGTCTTCCCCGAGCCCCTTTTCCCCAGTTATTCAACCCCCAGTTCAGGTTAGCCCCCATAAAAAGAACCTTCAAACCCTCCCTGAGACCTTCCCTAACCCTCAAAATGGCCCCCAGGAGACACAAGATGGAGGAGGCCACATGGCATGGCATCTCCCTTGTGCTTCTTCTTCCCAAAATTCCTTTCTCCCTGTCTCCCCCAACCTCTTCCTGTCCCTTGGCTCCACCCCCTTTTTGGGTACCTCCCCTTCCTTCTCTCCAGTCCTGCCTTCAGTTCCCATGATGTCATCCCTGAATGTCACCTCCTCCCCTGGTTATGGTCCGACCCCTGTCCCCTCGTCCTCTTTCTCAGACAGCTCCTCCCCTCTTCCGGCTTCCAGTTCCCACGACATCATAGCTGGACGTAAGGGGCCTGGAAGCCAAAAGCTGGGACAGGAAGCCATTCCCTTTGCTACACCTGTCACATACAGTCGACAGAGAGGGATCCCCAGTTGGCAGCCATTTGATTACCAACATAAAAAGGAGCTTTGTAAAGCTAAAAAGGAGTTCAGAAGGAAAAGTGAATATTTTAAAGGGCTTTTGAAAGTTACCTTTACCTCAAATATATTGGTCCCACACGATTTGAAAGACCTATTCTCATGCCTCCTTTCCCCAGCTGAGTATATGCTCTGGGAAAGGACATGGAAAATTGTTGAAAGAACTCCTTCCTGAGCATTTACAAAGCCCTGATGGTGCCATTGGCACCGATAATAATACCATCTCAACGGATCACCTGTGTGGCAAAGGGGAATGGGAACAAGGCCGCAAGCAAGATGAAAAAATCCTGCAGATTGTTTCAGATCAAGTTAAAGGAACTGCTAAGAAAGCATTCATAGTGATGCCAACAAAAGAGACTAATCAAGATTATATTCATGTTAAGCAATGACCAAATGAGGCCTTTATAGATTTTGTAGAGAGACTCTGGGGACAGGTGAGAGACTGGTCGAGAGTTGGCAGATGCAGGTCCAGGTGATGACACACATGGTACAAGCCAACGCCAATGACATCTGCAAGAAGATCATCCTGGCCCTGCCATTCGAGCCACCGCCGACTCTCGACATGATGATAGAGATGTGTACCACAAGAGCCACCATCCTGGAGCCTGGAGGAAAAAGGAGAGTATCATAAGGACAACAGCAGCAGCAACCACCTGGAAACCAGCTGGAGCTCTGCATTGTTTGATTTGTGGGGAGGAGGGTTACATTTCTAGAAATTGCCCAAATATAAAGCCTTAACAAAATAAATCATTAAATTTTCAAGGGGGAAAGGGACAGCCACAAAAAAACTGAAGGGGGAGCGCAGGTCTGCCTTGTGTGGAGACAAAAATGAGGCAGGTCAACAGAGGGACAAGGGGGGAGAGTGGAAGTCACAAAAACCATTCCTATTAATGACTGTAAAACCACAGACGCTTGACACACAACATTGGCACATTCTAGCATTTCATCCACCAGACACAGATCTTTTCACCAGACTGGACTGTAGGTACATCATGATTGGAAACACAAAACACACATCCCCAGAGACTGAGATCTCTCTGGAGGTCATAATAGCAGACCCCAAGGGACTCGTGGCATGTTGTGTCCACCCACCCTTTTTCATCCGAAAGGACCAGGTCATCGCCCAGGCCACACCTCTGCCAAACCATCTACCTGTAGATGATACAACACCAAGTGTCTACTGGGCAGAGATGGTGGGACAAAATAACCAATGATGGGGTGCAGGCTCCATCGGGGTGACTACCTTCACCTCAACAGGTTTCTGGACATAGGGGAAGATGTGACAGTCATCCCCAACACCAGATGGCCATCACATTGGGAGTTGCAACCTGTCAAAGGCAGTATCCATGGCATTGGGGGCACTCAAATGGCAAAACAATCCAAGAGCATCATAAATACTGAGAGGCTGGATGGGCAATTGGCTAGCTTATGCCCGTTCGTTTTAGACTTCAAGGTTCCCTTGTGGGGAAGGGACACCATGTCTCAATGGGGAATTAAGATCGAAACCCCAAAAACACCTTGGGATTTTTCATAGTGGTCACTGATAAGTGTGCGCTACCCAAAAACTGAACTTGAAAACTGATCACCCAGTGTGGGTAGATCAGTGGCCGCTAAATAAACAAAAATTAGAGGCATTCAGTGAGCTCACGGAGGAGCAACTGAGTAAAGGAAATACAGTACCAACAACAAGCCCTTGGAGTTCTCCGGTATTTGTTACCAGGAAGCCGGGGAAGGACAAGTGGCGGCTCCTCCATGACCCCAGGGAAATAAATAAAGTCATTGAAGACATGAGGTCACTTCAACCAGGGATGCCTTCCCCTTCGATGCTCCCCCAAAACTGGAATTTGGCTCCTCCTGATATAAAAGATTGTTTCTTCCAAATTCCCCTTGACACCACTGATGCTCTACAATTTGCCTTCTCAGTTCCTTCCATCAACCAAGAAGCCCCAATGAAGCACTGTCACTGGTGTGTGTTGGGAAAGATGAAAGTTTGACAAGAAAGTCTCACAGATATGTATGTTTGGCAGAAAGCTCTCAGAATGTAGAATCTGAAAAAGGAATAGAGATGAAAGCAAGTTTTGATATAGCAGAATAATGGATGTCTAAAGTGAGCAGGATTGCTGAGCCAGTCATTACTGGACAACTAAGAAAGCAAAGGTTAAGTCGAGTTGGTAGGAAGTTTCATATTTCCCTAGAGCAGGCACAAGCCATTATTTGAGCTTGCCCTGACTGCCAGCTTGTTCAACCTCTCCCTTCCACAGGAGCTACCAACCCCCGGGGGTTGGAGAGTTTGCAGAAATGGCAAACAGATGTCACAAAGTACCCTTCTTTTGGGAAATACAAAAGTATCCATGTCTTTACTGACACATTTTCAAACACAGTTTTTGCTTCTGTACATACAGGAGAAACAGCTAAGCATGTTTGCCAGCATTTTTCACAAGCATTTTCCTCATCAGGTCTTGCTCAAGAAATTAAAACTGATAATGGTCCATCATATGCTTCACAAAAATTGGCCTCATTTTTAAATGACTGGGGTGTTCACCATACATTTGGTATTCCCTAGTCTCCAATGAATCAGGGAATGGTAGAAAGAATGCATCAAACTCTAAAACACATCTTAGACCAACATAAAGGGGGGGAGCCCAGGACACACCTCAGAGGAGGTTGAATAAAGCTTTGTACATTTACAGTTTTCTGAACAGTTCTGCAGAAGAGCCTGATCCTCTTATTTAAAGGCATTTCATGAACAATAAAAAAGCAAAACTGAAGGAACAACCCCCAGTTTTAATTAAAAATCTAGAATCAGAAAAAGTAGAAGGACCATATGATTTTATTACTTGGGGCAAGTGTTTTGCATGTGTTTTGACAGATACAGGACTCAGGTGGCTGCCCGCAAAAAACATGAAACGGTACCACCCATCGAAGCCGGTGGATGCTCCTGTACCAGCCAGTGACCCCGTGAGTGAAAGCTGAGAGACAGGCACCCAAACATGAACTACACTGAATCACCCAGAGAGAACTGTCTGCCAGAAACTGATCAAGAGAAGAATGGAGTTGTATTATTATTTTCACAGGTGCACGCTGCTTTTACCTTTTTATTTTTGTTTTTGCAGTGAAGCTTTACCTGTAACTCAACCAAAGATGAATGTTTAGGTTGCTTTAGCCAAGTCCGCAGGCTCCAACACCATCTGCTTATCCAACACAAGCCCTGATAAACCTTTTTCAACTTGTTTAGTTGGAGTGCCATTCCCAGAAGGTTTTGATAATGTTACTTTTGATAAATATTGGCCATATGATGATCATCACATTTCCCCAACTCCTAGCCCAAGACACCAAAATTAGATTGATAATTCTAAAGTTGATAAATCTGACCTTCAAGAACTAGAAATTTTAGGCTCATTAACTATGGACACTTGTTATTTGTTTAATTTTGTAGGAAAAAATGGGCCTCATCTAAACATTACTCCTTATCTCCAAATTTATAGTAATATGACTTCTTGGTGTCATCAAACTAAGCTTATTACATATGATGAACCTCACACAGATCGTTTTAACAAACTTCCTATTCAGTTTCCTAAAGGAATTTGGCTCATCTGTGGAGACAGGGTTTGGCAAGGTACAGATGGTGGTCCTTGTGCCCTGAGGCAATTTACAGTAATTGCTCCTAGTGTTAAAAAAACAATCAAGAAGAGAAATAGAAAAATAAGATCTTCCCAGGAGCATCATTTCGATAGCAACTGTGATAGTGATTTGCACCCTTAGAACTCTGGAAAATCTATTGTCACAAGCATTTTTTTGTCTCAGTTAAGTTCTGCAGTTGCATTGAAGCAGTTAAACAAATTAGGGTGTTGGCTTAATAAAGAAGTAAATGCCACCTCTACTATGTTTAGTGATTTACGAACAGATGAAGAAGCTTTACAAAGTAGAGCTGCTATTGCCTTTCTTTTACAAGCACATGGGCATAGCTGTGAAGATTCTGAAGGATTGTGTTGCATGAACTTATCTGATAATTCGGTTTCTCTCCATAAACAACTGCAAAAATTAAGAGACTTAGCAAACCAAATTACAACAGATGAACCATCTTGGTTAGATAGTTTGTTTGACAGTTGGAACTTCACATCTTGGCTGAAGGAACTTTGTAAGTTAGGCTTGATTGTGTTAGTGGTGATAATTGTAATTATAGTAGTGGTACACTGTGCACTTCACTGTGTGCAGAGATTGATGAATAAGACAATTTCCAGCATCTTTGTTGTTCATCAGAACGGGGGAGATGTTGGGAAAGATGAAAGTTTGACAAGAAAATCTCACAGATACATTTGTTTGGCAGAAAGCTCTCAGAATGTAGAATCTGAAAAAGGAACAGAGATGAAAGCAAGTTTTGATACAGTAGAATAATGGATATCAAAAGTGAGCAGGATTACTGAGCCAGTCATTACTGGACAACTAAGAAAGCAAAGAGCAAAGTTTAAGTCGAGTTGGTAGGGGGTTTTATGACTTAGAGCAAAGGATAAGCTGACCACAAACAGAAGATGTTTTTACCAAGCAGAAAGATACAAGAAGTAAGTAGACATGTCGATGT